>JASPKZ010009745.1:0-97564 GCA_030220185.1 Diploptera punctata | reverse complement strand
TGTAGCAATTGATTACACCACAAAGAAAAAACACTGTTTGCACTTTCTTAAACGAATTATTTTCCAGTAAATGACGTTGCAGAAAAATATAATTGACATATTTACATCATAGGACATCAGAAATTAATTAATACCTATAATGTTGGTTATATATTTCTCCACTAGGGTGCATTCTTACAATATTGCGATCCTTTGGCAATAAATATGATCCGGTTGCAGTGATGAAGAAAAGAAACAAATGAAGCCTACCAATCGTTTCTCGTTTGTTTTCAAACATTGCCGTTTACATTAAATATATAAACATTTTAAAATAACTAGATTTAAATAATGATTTGTGAGTAAACAGCTTAATTTTATTCGTTAAATGGTCGTAACAAATGCCACTCTTAATTTCCAAATTCTCTAGATAAATTGGAAATCACTCGTGGCATTACTTATGATAAATGATAATGAAACGCTAGGAAATTCCTTAACCTAAACTTAATATATAGGCATCCATATGAACCACATTCCCTTTAAAGAAAATTCCAATGGTCCGACCGGGAATCGAACCTGGGAGCTCATGAACAGTACTTAGAAACGCTGACCACTATCCTATGAGGCTGGCCATCTTCGGGATTATTGAAAATGGACAAAATTCCATGTCAAGAAGTATAGCATATGATGGCTGCAGAGGAAATAATGATCGAACGAATCACGGTTCAAACCCTTCGGGGTTCCTTGTATTTTTCCATCCTTAAAAAATCTATCGACCCGTCCGGGTTTGAACCCGCGACCCTCGGGACCAGAGGCAAAGAGCATAACCACTAGTCCACCGCGGTAGAATATGTGCTACATAATACATACTTTTATTATTTCTATTTTCTCTATTTCGAGTGTTACAGAGAGAGGAATATTTTCTTTCTTACTTACTTACTTACTTACTTACTTACTCACTGGCACTATCGAACCCGTAGGTTCATGGCCGCACGGACATAAGCTCTCCATACATCCCTATCCTGAGCTAATGCTTTCCAATCATTCCCTGTATATTCTACTTCCCTCAAATCATAGTTAATGTTATTCTCCCACCTCATTCTTGGTCTACCAACTGGGCGTTTTCCCTCTGGCTTTCCTACAAGAAGCTTCCATGCAAGTCTCCCATTCCCCATACGTACAACATGTCCTGCCCATCGCAGTCTATGAGACTTAACTGTTCTTATTATATCTGACTTCCTATAAAGACCATGTAGTTCATTGTAATGTCTTCTCCATTCACCTGTCTGTTCAACTCTCTTTGGTCCAAAAATTTTCCTAAGTACTTTATTCTCAAATACTTGTAATCTCCTTTCCTCTCTTAAAGTAAGAGTCCATGTTTCGCACCCATATAATATAACTGGTAGAATAATAGTTTTATATATTTTCAGTTTAACATTTTTTTGAAAGAAGTTGGGACATCAAGAGTCTCTGCAATGCATAATAGCATGCATTTCCAGAATTGAGCCTATGTTTAATTTCTTTGTGTATCTCATTCCTATTTGTGATTATTGTTCCTAGGTATTTGAATTCAGCCACCTCCTCAAAATTTCCCTCATTTGTCATTAGCTGTCCATTTCCATTATATAATGAATTTCTACGTGTGACCATATGTTTAGTTTTATTGATATTTACTTCCAGTCCTAATTTCTTAGTGTTACTCAATAGTGTGTGCGTGTTGTCCTTTAGTATCTCCTCGCTATCAGCCAACAATACTACATCATCAGCATAAACTAACAGCTTATTAAAATATTTTCTTACACTCTCAAAAGGAAAATTGCTATTCGAACAATGAAAATGTAGCCATACATCAGCTTTGTTTACGTAAGAACTGGAACTTAGCTCACAAGAGGTACAGCGGCGCTCTTCCATCCTATTCCGGTCTTTGTAGACTAATACCTACCGAGATTAACTCTGTATTTTTGAAGGTGAACAAAAAACAAGGTGGAAGTTTCTGGGAAACTGACAGACGAGCAGGAGCGTGCCGATTGTTTGTTTTGGTCATTGTTCGCGTGAAGAGTCACGAGGAATCTACGAGGTCCGGATTCGCAACGTCATGCTAATCAGCAGACCACCAGGCTTGATCTCGTCACTGCCCACATCACGTCCAGTTCGATCACAATCATTAATAATGTAGTTTTTTAAAGCCCTTGTATTTGAATCAGTGTCATTAGCATTCTTTGACGATTAATTTATTTCAATCAAATTACTGCTTATCCAACTTGATAAAGTCACTATTAGAGATGCGAAGAGATACTAAAGGCCAACACGCATACACTATTTATTATTTATAAGAAATTGGGACTGGAAGTAAATATAAATAAAACTAAATATATGGTCACACATAGAAACTCATTATATAGCCTAATGGAAATGGACAGCTAATGACAAATGTGGGAAATTTTGAGGCAGTGGCTGAATTCAAATACCTAGGAATGAGATGTACATGGAAATTAAACATACTGTAGGCTCAATTCTGGAAATGCGTGCTATTATGCATTACAGGGTCTCTTGACGTCCCAACTCCTTTCAAAAAACGTTAAACTGAAAATATATATAACTGTTATTCTACCAGTTATATTATATGGATGCGAAACATGGACTCTTACTGTAAGGGAGGAAATGAGATTACGAGTATTTGAGAATAATGTTCTTAGGAACATTTTTGAACCAAAGAGAGATTAATGACAGTGAATGGAGAAGACTGCGTAACATTGAACTACATGGTCTTTACAGGAAGCCAGATGTAATAGGAACAGTTATGTCTCGTAGACTGCGATGGGCAGGACATGTGGCACGAATGGTGAATGAAAGACTTGCATGGAAGCTTCTTGTAGAAAACCAGAAGGAAAACGTCCAGTTGGTAGATCGAGAATGAGATGGGAGAATAACATTAACTATGATTTGAGGAAGTAGATTATACAGGGAATGATTGGAAAGCATTAGCTCAGGATAGGGATGTATGGAGAGCTTATGTCCGCGCGGTCATTACCATCGTGCCAGCGAGTAAGTAACACCGCTGTAACAACACAAATATTTGTTACTTTTTATATTATGAACTTATTTTATTGTCTCGTGTCAAGTTAACTGTTCGTTGCCAAATCCTTGAAATATGTAGCAACTCCATTTTTGGATATCTGTTTCATCTGATCGATCTAGAACATTCTGGATATTAACTCTTGATTGAAATCGAATGGCCCCGTAGAAGTTCTTTGATCTTTATGAATAAGTTATAGTCAGGGGGTGCTAATGTCTGGTGAATTTGATGGATGTTCGAGTATATTTCCCATTTCCACCTTCTCAACAAATTCTACTGAACATCTTTTTAAGGCGGTATTACTCTTACTTACTCACTGGCACTATCGAACCCCTAGGTTCATGGCCGCGCGGACATAAGCTCTCCATACATCCCTATCTTGAGCTAATGCTTTCCAATCATTCCCTGTATAATCTACTTCCCTCAAATCATAGTTAATGTTGTTCTCCCACCTCATTCTTGGTCTACCAACTGGGCGTTTTCCTTCTGGCTTTCCTACAAGAAGATTCCATGCACGTCTTTCATTCCCCATACGCGCAACATGTCCTGCCCATCGCAGTCTACGAGACTTAACTGTTCTTATTATATCTGGCTTCCTATAAAGACCATGTAGTTCATTGTTATGAAGTCTTCTCCATTCACCTGTCTGTTCATCTCTCTTTGGTCCAAAAATCTTCCTAAGAACTTTATTCTCAAATACTCGTAATCTCCTTTCCTCCCTTAAAGTAAGAGTCCATGTTTCGCACCCATATAATATAACTGGTAGAATAATAGTTTTATATATTTTCAGCTTAACGTTTTTTGAAAGGAGTTGGGACATCAAAAGTCTCTGCAATGCATAATAGCATGCATTTCCAGAATTGAGCCTATGTTTAATTTCTTTGTGCATCTCATTCCTATTTGTGATTATTGTTCCTAGGTATTTGAATTCAGCCACTTCCTCAAAATTTCCCTCATTTGTCATTAGCTGTCCATTTCCATTAGGCCTATATACTGAATTTCTACGTGTGACCATATATTTAGTTTTTACTCTTATTTACTTCCAGTCCTAATTTCTTAGTGTTACTCAATAGTGTGTGCGTGTTGGCTATTACTTACTAAATATAACATTGAATGTATTCACAGAATATTGCTATTTCCAGACTTACACAACAAAGACTGGTCAACAACATACCGGTACTAACAAGTTTACAATGCTAACAAACACTAGGATCACTGATTTGCAACAGTGGTTGCCATTATTTATCATCATCATCTTCCTTCCATTTTTTCACGAAAGTTACACGTGGTAAAGGGTTTGAGCACAATACGCCTAATAATTATTTTTCACCAATTATTTTAATAACAACGTGTCAAATACTATATAGTATGAAATTAAGTAATTTATTTAATTTATTTAACAATGTCCTTCGGATGAACTGCAGGTTACAGCCTTCTAGACCACCAAAGAAATTCAACAATAGCCAGAGAGTTAAACATCGTACCTATATCTGAATACCTCCAAGAATATAGAAACAATTTGGCTAGCCCATATTCAGCGCACGGATCGTCACAGAATACCAAAACAAATTCTTCACTACATTCCTCGAGGCAGAAGATCAGTGGGTCGACCTTTTCGGAGATGGCGGGAGACCGTAACGGGCCACTGGACCTAATACTTGAAAGGGCGATGATGATGATGTCCTTCGGAGGACTGCAGGATACACACTACTAGTTCACAAAAAAAAATGAAGACATCTTAGAAGAATTACACATGGAACCTTTAGAAAACAAAATTTCTGATTATAAGTCAAGATGGATGCAACATGTTCATCGAATGGAAGATTACAGAATACCTAAACAAATGTTAAGATATCAACCTGCAGGAAGAAGAAGACCAGGACGTCCACTCAAAAGACTTTTGGATGGTGTTTCTCTTGAGGCCGAAACAGGTCAACAAATGGCCTAAATTCGTGAATGTACTATGATGATGATGATGATCTGTTAACATATCAGGTCGCCAGCTACACAAGCTGAGGAAGCTAGAAATCAATGATAGATATTGAACAAGTTAAATATTGTGTGTTGATCTTTATCGTAAATTATTTAAAAAAATAAAAATGTTATAAATTCGTGAATGAACGAAATACATTTGGATGTTTGTATAATAACTGTCTGCAAGTTTGATTCGTTCAGATTGAGTTAAAGTGAACAATGCCTAATGGTTTGACTAAGTTCTCTGACTTCACGTCTGGATTCAGATCGTGGAAAGATTATCTCCACTGCACTGTTCCGTTTTCCAAGTCACAAATCTTTTCAAACTACAAGGTGATTCATGGATCGTGACTTCTTTTATGGTATTTTCGTATTGATCTTTATTTAGTGTGAAATCTAACTAATTGTTCTGTTGCTTTGGTTCACCGCTTAAGAATGTTTCTTTTAATTGAATTCTTCATTTCTAAAAGGAGACAAGTCTTACTAAACTTTTCAGGAAGAATGAAAACAGTCTGGGAATTTACAGCTTGTTAATATTGGCCAGATTGTGAAGATACAAAATGACTTGAGAAAAAAAATGCTATAATTTGGATACAGGAAGATGTTCATGCATTGTATCCCTGTTCAAAAAATAAAGGATAGTTACATAGGCTCAACTCTGGAAATTCACATATCTTCTTGAGTTCTATGTAAACACAAATAATACAACTGTAGGCCTATATAACTTACGTGTCCCGCGCCGTAGCCGAGTAGTTAAGGAAGTATCCTTGGCGCAGAGCTATGGGGGAAGTCCCCATGGGGGAGAAATTTTCTCAAGGAATTTTGGCCACCCAGGATCGTGAGGCATTTTGGTAGCTACAATAAGTAGCGACTCCAAGTATAGAAGACCAGTTATAACGGCTGGAAGACCCGACGTGCTGACCACATGTCACCCCTACTCTGACGGCTCGATGATCGTCTACTTATGTGATTAACACATGTGGATGTAAGGCCAAGGATCTCCTAGGCCTGTCGCGCTTGGAAGAAAAAGAATATATATGTAACGGTTATTCTTCCAGTTATATTTTATGGATGTGAAACGTGGTTTTTTAGTTTCGAAGTAGAGAAAAGTTTATGTGTTTTTGAGACAAATTTATCATCATCATCCGGTATGATGGCAGCTGCCGCCGTCTTCCAGAAACCAAACACCATTCCTCTCTGTCCATCCATTGATCTTCCTCCAATCCTCTGATATTCATAGCTGCTTATACCCCTTCTATCCAAGTTTTCTTCGGTCTTCATCTCTTCCTCCTTTCCATTGGGATCCATTCCATAACAATTTTTGACAATCTTTGCTCTTGTTTTTCCGAGGCATGATGTTTGGTTTTTAGCATTTTTTTTCTTTTTGTGATGAACGAGGAGCTGGCCCGATTCATCAACCCCCAACCTGGGGGACGGGTAATTTTTGTTCAAGGTTTTCTTCCTCTAACCTTTGATAGTCCAGTATCTTACTGCAAGGCAGCAGCGCTAGTTTTGGTCCGCCTTGGGTATTTTATATCCCCAGTACCCGCCATATATGGTGAGCATTCCCCTATCCGCCACCTGGGGATGCGTCCTATGGGAGACTGGCAACTCCACACGGGATTTTTTTGGACCAAATAGCCAGGTGAATGAAGAAGATTATATACCAGTGAGGTTTGTGATATTTATTTAAACTATAGAGAGGTAATACAACACCTGAATTGGTAGATTGGATAACACTCACTATGTGCCGTCCGCGTTGCATCCCGCCCCACTCCACACAGCTCTTATTCATACAGGCAATCATCTGCTCCGTACAGTGGGTTGCCATTGTTGAATTCTAGATTCGATTTCTGTGACTTGCAGTTAAAAACGCCAGATTTCTTTGACAAGGCCTTGGTATGTCACAACGCTTCTCTGGGAGTAATTTGAAGGTAGGTTTCGGTATGTAATTGTTGACAGTCCCCCTGTTTGGCGCATATCTTAGTTACGCCACTGTTTACATCCCGTTACTTTTGTTTACTATTTTGTGTATAATATATTATTATTGAATAGTAGATTTTATAGTGATGAATCACATGGTGTTGCTAGAGCAATGTCACGGCTCAGTAGAATCTTGGCAGTTCATGCTGGTATTTTGTTTTGAATTTATTTGACGTCTATATACATGATGCGAGTTTAAATCATTTCAACTTGACATCGGGCTGAAGTTGACAGCGTAGTAAGCGTGTTAGTCAGAGGTGTAAATTTACTATTATGTTGTATTGATGCTCTGTCAAAACTCAAAATGATTTATTGATCACTTTGATGTGGATTGGAATTAAATGTTGCCATCACTTTTAACTTTATAGCTGCTCAGATGAGGGTCATATAACCCATCTTTGTGGTCATCAGTTTTCCCTTCGTTATTTCTTTAGAACATTATTTTGTGCCTTTAAAATGAATAATCTCGTATATACCACCTGTAGTATATTTATGCAGTTCACAAATGAAGGAAAAGAAAGTTTTGAGGATATATATATATATATATATATATATATATATGTGTGTGTGTGTGTGTGTCGGTGTGTGTGTGTTCCGCGCCGTAGCCGAGGTGTTAAGGCAAGAAGCCTTAGCGCAGAGCTCCGGGACTTGCGTTGGTTCGAGTCTCCATGGGGGAAGAAATTCTCTCATGGTATTTCGGCCAGTATGCGAGCGGTGCCCACCCAGCATCGTGAGGCATTTGGGTAGCTACAATAAGTAGCGGCTCCAGGTTGAGAAAACCAGCTATAACGGCTGGGGGGACTCGAATGCTGACCACATGTTACCCCTACACCGGCTGATGATCGTCTATATCTGTGATTGACACGTGGATGTGAGACCAGCAGCCAGCTGGTAGGCTAAGGGACTTCTTGGCTTTTCGCGCCAGGAGAATATATCATCATCATCATAGTACATTCACGAATTTAGGCCATTTGTTGACCTGTTTCGGCCTCAAGAGAAACACCATCCAGAAGTCTTTTGAGTGGACGTCCTGGTCTTCTTCTTCCTGCAGGTTGATATCTTAACATTTGTTTGGGTATTCTGTGATCTTCCATTCGATGAACATATATATATATATATATATATATATATATATATATATATATATATATATGTGGTGTGTCAAGAATATATTATAGATGGAGAGTGTATAAGAGGGCAAAATAAAGTAATGGAGAAACTAATTCAAAATTAAAATGGGGGGGGGACGTGTGGGTGCAATAGTATGTTACGATGCGAGGTTGGGAAGTGATTTTTACAGAATCGAGGAAAAAAATGTTTAAAACCTAGCGATAGCGAGGTTTTAATTTCCGAAATTCTGTAAAACACTTCACAAACGTGCGTTGTACATTATATTTTGCCCGATGGTGTTTTCAAAATATTAATAATAGTAAAATAACATCTTTGTTGGAAATATTTCCGTTCATTATAAACAATTGACTAACGTTAACAGCGTGGGCAATGTTTATTAGTTGAAACAACAGGAGGCCTTGAGAACAATTATTGATACAATGGCCGCAAGTATGTATTTATTGTTTTATATTGTTCATTTAAAATGCAGTGAATTGATTCATATAATGTATATTAACACTACCTTTTGGATATTTTCTGTATATATATTTTATGTAGTATGCATAGAGGGCAGTGGATTTACTTCCCGCATGCGGGTGTAAATTTAATATTACAGTATAGTTATTTAGGTTGGCAACTCCGAAATGTAGGAAGTTGAACTTTCAATAATGGTCGCCATTGCTGGTAAGTACGACTAAACGCACTATCACGCAAAAGAAAAAGTATATATATATATATATATATGTGTGTGTGTGTGTGTGTGTGTGTGTGTGTGTGTGTGTGTGTGTGTGGTGAGGGTGTTAGGAAAGTGGGGAAAAATAAATAAAAAAATATAATAAAATGAAACTAGCGAACTTTTGGCATACAGTACATTGCCATAGTTTTCTTTTTACTTTTCTTTTTTCTTGAATAGATTTTCATATTATAATAATATTTAGCCAAGTATCCCACTTTAAATATTTAGGATGTGACATCAGCTATGGGTATGATAAAGATATTGAACACAAAACACATCAGTTTCAAGCTATTTGTGGTACAATAAATAGAACATTGAATAATAAAGCCCATAAACAAACAATTAAAATTTTATAAAACAATGGCTGTCCCTGTCCTTTTGTATGGGAGTGAATCTTGGATTACAACCACCAAACAAGAAAGTAAAATCCAAGCAGCCGAGATGAAATTTTTAAGAAAAATCTTCCATTATTTTCCGAGAAGAAGAAGAAGAGATGTCGGACGTCCTCGGAAGAGATGGTCTTAGATCTATTAGTGAAGATGGAACAGGCAACTCTTGCCTAAACCAGAAAGTGAAGAAGAATAATATTTAGCTAAATTGTTTAATTAAAAAGGTTCCCTTTTGTAAATAATTTTAAGATGTGGAAACAAAATCTGCATACACCACATTCCATGTCTGGGTAATTATTTGATAAAATAATACGTCTAGAAATATTTAGAACTTTGTTCGTGTATCTGCAGCCCAGTTGAATGTGAAGTAGAAAGCAGCATTCTATGGTCAGTTAATGATACATGCAAATGTCTTATCGGATTACAATATTTTATGCTTATTCATTTTGTGTTCGGTATCCATTCTCATAAATCATGCAGAAAGAATGTAATATATTTGTCATGTGACATTTTTGCCTTCTTTTCTCCCCATCCCATTTTAGTTATTTTTCTTTTTGACATGTTTTTCATTATATGCAAATGGGTTTAAGAAAGTATTACAAATACCTTTTTTATCTGTGCTATTCTGACGTGAGAGCTAATACATTCTAGTCCAAAATACAAGGAACTTAAAATTATAGTATATTAAGTCCATAATAATAATAATAATAATAATAATAATAATAATAATAATAATAATAATAATAATCCTTCACGGATTAGGACTTTGCTTGTTCCAATCTCACACCTTCCCCCCCCCCCCAGCGCTTTCTTGGTCTTCCCACCGATCTTGGTCCTCCAGGATTAAAACTAATAATAATAATAATATCATCATCATCATAGTACATTCACGAATTTAGGCCATTTGTTGACCTATTTCGGCCTCAAGAGAAACACCATCCAGAAGTCTTTTGAGTGGACGTCCTGGTCTTCTTCTTCCTGCAGGTTGATATCTTAACATTAGTTTGGGTATTCTGTGATCTTCCATTCGATGAACATGTTGTATCCATCTTGACTTATAATCAGAAATTTTGTTTTCTAAAGATTCCATGTGTAATTCTTCTAAGATGTCTTCTTTTTTTTTGTGATCTAGCAGTGTGTATCCTGCAGTCCTCCGAAGATATCTCATTTCAGCAGATCTAAGTCTCTGTATATCCTTCTGTTTCAACGTCCATACTTCGCTACCATACAAAAGAGTTGGAAGAGCCAGTGTTTTATACACTTTCAGTCTTGAATGCTTTCGGACTAACTGTGGCTTGAAGATAGAATTTATTAACCCTAAAATTCTTAAAGATTTTTAGATATTTTTGCATTTACATCCTTTTCTTCTTCATATGAGATATTGCATCCTAGATACGTAAAATTATTCACCTGCTCCAAAATTTTATTGTCCAGTACAATTTTACTTCTGACAGGATCGACACCTTGAAATGCCATAATTTTTGTTTTTTCTGTAGATATCTTTAATCCATATTCTTCTGTAATTTTGTACGGACATAAGCTTTCCAATCATTCCCTGTATAAGGGGTAGTGACGTGTGTATAACCTCTCCTACCCAATTCTCATCCTCACCTTCTCGTGGTACAACCCGTTTTCACAAACGAGGCTCTGAGGACCGAGTCACGGCGGTATAACCGTTCCATCAGGTACTGAGTAAATGCGGTATCCTAATGTCTGTCCAGAGACTAAAAGGTAGCAGCCCTACCACTGGACTACTTAGCGTCGGGCCAGTAACCTGTCCTAAGGAACTTCAAAACTACTTTCAAGTCTAAACACGAAAAAACCCAGAAGGTAATAATAATAATAATAATAATAATAATAATCCATCCATAGTAATTCTGCCCGATGGCAGGTCTTTCACTGCAATCATAGCATTTTCACGCTATGCTTTGCAGCTTTACTAGGGAATAGTAGGTGTGGTAGCTTCCCGTTGCTTTCCATACCGGTGAAGGATGATAATGCTGATGTTAATGACGATGGCCATATGATTTCGGGGAACGTTTAGGCCTTAAAGTTTTCCTGACATTTGTCTTACAGGTGAGGAAAAACCCCGATAAAAACCTCACCCAGAAAAACTGCCCCGACCGGGGATCGAACCCGGGCCCCCTGCGTGACAAAGCAGCACGCTACCTCGAGACCACAGCTTTTATGAAATCGGAACGAGCAACAGGCTTAATCCCTGATTATTATTATTATTATTATTATTCTTATTATTACTTACTTACTTACTTACTTACTCACTGACACTATCGAACCCGTAGGTTCATCCCCGCACGGACATAAGCTCTCCATACATCCCTATCCTGAGCTAATGCTTTCCAATCATTCCCTGTATAATCTACTTCCCTCAAATCATAGTTAATGTTATTCTCCCACCTCATTCTTGGTCTACCAACTGGGCGTTTTCCCTCCGGCTTTCCTACAAGAAGCTTGCATGCAATTCTTTCATTCCCCATACGTGCAACATGTCCTGCCCATCGCAGTCTACGAGACTTAACTGTTCTTGTTATATCTGGCTTCCTATAAAGACCATGTAATTCATTGTTATGTAGTCTACTCCATTCACCTGTCTGTTCATCTTTCTTTGGTCCAAAAATTTTCCTAAGTACTTTATTCTCGAATACTCGTAATCTCCTTTCCTCCCTTAAAGTAAGAGGCCATGTTTCGCACCCATATAATATAACTGGTAGAATAATAGTTTTATATATTTTCAGTTTAACGTTTTTTGAAAGGAGTTGGGACATCAAGAGTCTCTGCAATGCATAATAGCATGCATTTCCAGAATTGAGCCTATGTTTAATTTCTTTGTGCATCTCATTCCTATTTGTGATTATTGTTCCTAGGTATTTGAATTCAGCCACTTCCTTAAAATTTCCCTTATTTGTCATTAGCTGTCCAGTTTCCATTATATAATGTATTTCTACGTGTGACCATATATTTAGTTTTATTGATATTTACTTCCAGTCCTAATTTCTTAGTGTTACTCAATAGTGTGTGCGTATTGTCCTTTAGTATCTCTTCGCTGTTATTATTATTATTATTATTATTATTATTATATATTATTATTATTATTATTAAAATACAGGTGTTGTAGTCATTACTCATCAGAATTATAAAATACGTGAATGACGTAATGGTACATATTCTCTGAAGAAATTAATATGCATATTGTTTCTTGGCTTCTCGGTAATACTGCGCATAAAGAATGACTTTTTTTTTTGTGCACATTATGCATATCTTGAAGGAGATCATATGTACGTTAGAATGCGAGATGTTCACCGGAAATTCGCAGGTGTTTGTGGGCAATGACAACACGTATTATAATATGCCTTGCAGCAAATTCCATCAACATGTAAATAAACAAACATTCCAGCTATTTGTACAATCTGATATGCATCCAGATTATTCACAGTTACACAACATCCAGTTAGAGTAGTAAATGTATGCAGTAATTGGCTTTCTTTGTGTTAATATTATTGAGCACTATTCTATGTACATTTCTAATGGATTCATGCAGTTTTCTAACGGTATGCCTAATACCTGTACTACATTATCAAAACATCGAAAAATTATTCAACTTATGGAATAATAAAAGTGAAAATAATATAAGTGTGTAACACTAAGAAATTGGGACTGAAAGTAAATAGATAGATAGATCATCGGTTGATTAATGTCTTTGACATCGTCCGATTCCTAATAGCCAGTTTTGTCGGTCCATCCAATCTCCTGGTTGTAGCTGTTTCTCCTTCATATGTAAACATATTCCCTGACTCCAGGAGGTTTTAGGTCTTCCTCTGCTTCGTCTTCCCTCAGGTTTGCATTCCAAAACAGATTTTGATAGTCGATCCTCTTCCATTCACTGGACATATCCGTACCATCTTAATTGCTGAGTTTTAATATAATCTAAAATAGTGTCTTCAGTCTGGAAGTAAATAAAAAAACTAAATAGCATTTACTTTTTTGATATTTTCTTATGGTCACACATAGAAGTACGTCATATAATGTAAATGGACAGCTAATAACAAATGAGGGAAATTTTGAGGAAGTGGCTGAATTCAAATACCTAGGAACAATAATCAGAAATAGGAATGGGATGCTCAAAGAAATTAAACATAGGCTCAATTCTGAAAATACATACTATTATGCATTACATGAACTCTTGACGCCCCAACTCCTTTCAAAAAACGTTAAACTGAAAATATAAGTTTATAGAACAGTTATTCTCCCAGTTATATATCGGTGCGAAACATGGACTCTTACTTTAAGGGAGGAAAGGAGATACGAGTATTTGAGAATAAGGTTTTCAGGAACATTTTTTGGACCAAAGAGAAATGAACAGACAGTGAATGGAGAAGACTACATACGAGTAACAGTGAACTACATGGTCTTTATAGAAATCATTATATAATACAGACAGTTAAGTCTCGTAGACTGCGATGGCAGGACATGTGGCTCGAATGGGGAATGAAAGACGTGCATGGAAGACTCTTATAGGAAAACTAGAGGCAAAACGCCCAGTTGGTAGACCAAGAATGAGGTAGGAGAATAATATTATCTATGATTTGCGGGAAGTAAATGGTACAGGGAATGATTGGAAAACATTAGCTCGCCTCTCACCGCTGGAATCCCGAGATCGAGTCTCGATCACTCCATGTGGGTTTCGTGGTGGACGAAACGGAGTTTGAGCAGGTTTTTATCGGGGTTTTCTCCCTGTCATTTTTTCATTCCAGCATTTCTACATACTCATCTCATTCATTTCGTTTGATTTCATTCATATGCCCCCGCCGTGTTGATACGTCAGGCGTGGTCGGCCGGCATCCAGATCATTCACAGACCTCTATAGGCCTATATGTGGGCTTCGTCTCATCCCTAGACCCAACCCTGAGTTGGACACGAGTTGAGGATATTTTATTTTATATAGTAAAACATTTATTATGGTTCTTGGACCTCGTCCCAAAATGAGCTTGAAAGTAGGCTACTCCAGGCAAATGATTCTTGGCCCGACCAAGAAGGATATTATAAGGGCAAGAAACCTACAAAAAATACACGGGAACAGGTCATAGAAGACCTAATCCTATATCTGGTTCATGATGACAATGAATTGGTAACACTGAGCAACAAAAAAGAATCTTTTTTTGTCTCAGAAAAAAAAAAGTGATTTTGATAGTATTTTTTCTCCTGAATTCAAATATGGTATCGGTTTTTCTCCATCACGCAAGGTTTCCGAGAGACAGGCATTTATAACAATTTCAAACACTTTAATATTTTCTACATTCGTAACTAAACAATATTCGAACATTCGGACTCACCTAGAAAGTAAGAAATGACGATTTTCTGCTATATTTCGCCTGTGGAGCATCCCTCTTGATGGGCAAACAATAATCGGCCAGCATATTTGCCTTGATATCTCTTTTCCATAGTAGAAATCTCCTGATGAAAGTGTTCCCCGTGCTCATCGCTCACTGCGCCAAGATTTTCCGGGATGAAATCTAGATTTATTTTTAAAAAATTATTCAAATCCATTAATTGAAATTGAAATAAAAAACTGTGGGTGATGGAGAAAATTCCGAATACATATTTGACAACGCGATAAAAAAACTGCACCAAGTTGAACTATTGGTACTCGTGAGACAAAAATCATGTTGACCAGTGTTATTGTTGTCTCAGGAAGTAATTCATGTTATAATGGAAGTGTGGAGGTAAAGCGAAGATTATAAAAATACGATGAACTTGTGCCACGCTGTATTGTATAAAGTTCTCCAAGAATAGCGTGTTCCAGAGGGCTTTGATAGCAATGCCAGCTATTTATGGATACCAGTGTTTAATTCTGGCTACGATGTCATTCCTGTCTTCTTGCTGGTGTACTCGGAAATGCCTTCTTAACTAAGAATATAGTCTCTGACACTCTTAATCATTTTAATTACATTACGCATTTTATTTATAAATAATATATCGGTTCATTTCCGTGGTCTAGTTCGTAGAATCCCTAAATTTCCGAGTTAGATTCCTGGCTAGGTAGGAATTTTAATCCTCCATCTTGGATATGTTATCTTCTGCTGTCCTGTGTTGCCCTGTGCTGTCTTCTAGTATTTTGCTAATCACAGATCTGAGGAAGTATATTATTGTTTACTAGCTAATATCCGGCGTGCGCTGCTGCACATAAATGAATTAAATGTGTTTTTATGTTTTGTTGAAAAAATATATTATTAACAGAGTAAATTGTGCAAAGAAGGCGATTAGATCCCTGAATGATCTTTTATGGAATATAAATTTGACCAGAAAAAAAAAAGATTATACAGACAATAATAGAAAGTATGCTTGCATATGGATCATTAAAGCTGGACAATAAATGAAAGGATGCAGAAAATAATCTTGGCGACAGAAATGGATGAATTGCGGAGTAGTATGAGAATATCCAGGCTACAACGTATTCGAAATACATATATCAGACAATAACTGTTATCGATAGGATAACAAAGAGAGCTCTACAGTGGTATGGACATGTACAACGGATGTCGGAAGACCAGTGGCCTAAACAGGTGTTGGATTGGATGGTACCAGGCAGAAGGAAGAGGGGTAGAAGTAGATGAACATGGTATGAGGGAATATATGATGCCATGATGAAGAGGGGTATGGAAGGTGGTCAATGGGAAGATAGGAATCTCTGGAAAGCAGGAATCAAAGGCAAACTGCTGTAAAGTGGAAAGCCTGTATTAAGTATGTATGTTTTGTTGAATAAGTAAAAAAAAAAAAGATCAATTTATATCGTAATTACTTTTAGAATACCCCGTGGTTATTACCTAGTTATCCCGATTTTCTTGCATCAATGAACTAAAAGACAAAAATGGTTATTGTGAGTTATCCGTAAAAGATAAACATTCTGTGGCGTACTTTTTTTTTTATAGATTTTTTAGGTAGTCTATTTCATTCTGTGTATATTAATTTGGAGTACTTGTTATGGCTTAGGAAGCAAGGACATAAGCTCTCCACATATCTCTATCCTCAGTTAATGTTTTCCAATAATCTCCTGTATAATCTACTTTTTTCAAATTATGATTAATGCTATATTCCCACCTCATTCTTGGACGTTTTCCCTCTAGTTTTCCATCAGAAATCTTCCATGTCCTTCTTTCATTCCCCATTCGTGCCACATGGTCCTGCCCCATCGCAATCTGTGAGACTTAACTGTTACTATCATATCTGGTTTCCTATAAAGATCTTGTAGCACACTGTTATGTAGTCTGTCTGTTCATCTCACTTTGGTCAAGATAGTTTCCTGAGAACTTGGTTCCTAAAAAACAAAAATTGCGGCCATTAGAACGTTAACACACACACACACACGTATGTATTGTCATAGTCATGTTTAGTATATACTAGGTACGATAGATCAAGATTTTTTTTGTCTGATGCCACCAGGTTGTGTTTATGACATGTCTGACTTTCCCCTGACATTGGCGGAATAGTATCCCATTTCGTAGGTTGGGGCACCTGGAAGGCGGACTAACGTTACCCCGATGATATCCATCCATAGTAATTCTGCCCGAAGGCAAGTCCTTCACTGCAATCATAGCATTTTCATGCTATGCTTGCAGCTTTAGTAGGGAATTGTAGGTGTGGTAGCTTCCCGTTGCTTTCCACACCGGTGAAGGATGATGATGATAATGATAATGTTAAGGACGATAATGATAAGGATGATGGCCATATGATTTCGGGGACCGTTTGGGCCTTAAAGTTTTCCTGACATTTGTCTTACAGGTGAGGAAAAACCCCGATAAAAACCTCACCCAGAAAAACTGCCCCGACCGGGGATCGAACCCGGGCCCGCTACGTGACAAGGCAGCACGCTACCTCGAGACCACAGCGTTGGACCCCGATGATATAATGGGTGATAAATATTAATGAAGCGCCAGGAGAGTTCTTAACCTAAATTTCAGACCATTTTCAACCATAGGAATAACTCCCTCTAAGGAAAGTTTCGTCTGAACAGCACTTCTACTTACACTTGATTTTTCAGTTTATTGTTGTAAACTAGCTCTTCTCCTGTATTTACTAACATTTTTTAAATATTTTTTTAACTTTTTCGTACAATTTTTATAACATTATTAGACAATTTTGAAGTATTTATTTAAATGCACAAATTACAATATTATGACACTGTTAGACAATATTGTGATGCTAACTGCTATTTTCTGCACAGGGTATATTACTTAATCTATGATTTTTCTATCGCTGGTTTGGGTTATCGCTGGTTGGAACGGCGTTAGGGAGTGATACGTAAGTGTACACCCATTTTAATAAACGTTTCGTAAGTTTAATGTTAGTATTATATTTCTTTAACGTAGATTTGGAGATTTATTGCAGATTGGCCATTTAAATTTCATAGCGACGTGCTGCTATCTAGCATACGCTGTATGAACTTTAGTACGATATCGATAAAATCGATGTGTGGCATGGATGATAATCGATATGTGATTAGATGGTGGGTTATCGACGGCACTATAAACTCTGGCGCATGCGCAATGTTGTTCTATAGGAAAATATATCAGGTAAATTTAAGTGCAGTTATTCCAAAATATCATGGTTTAACCTGGAATCGTATCCGGGATCTCATCAACTGTAGTAAGAAAATTAAAACATCTTCATGAGAACAACCTCAATAGTTTCATTCCTTCGGAATTCGCTAATAAACAAATAAAATAAAATAAATATCCGTGGTGCAATAAAATGTTTATCTGGAATTTATGGGGAAAGTGTAAATGTATGTGTGAAACGCGACACACTTCCATCAAGCAGGAGCTGTAAATGTTAAAAATAACTCACAAATGTTGATTTTTTCTTTCAAATTAAGTAGCTTTGTAGCTTAGTGACTTACAAATTGAAATTAAGTAGTAATGCTTCGGAAGGTTGTGTTTTTTTTTTTCATTTTGAAGTTAGTTCAGTGTCAAAATAAGTTTGAACAAGTATTTATCTTGACACGAGGATGTTGCTTTATGCCACTTTTTTCCAACGTGGGAACACGATTTCGGCTGGAGCTGCTATTTATATGTCAAGTAGGTCTGCGGGAAATTCTATGCAGATGTTAAGTTCAATATACTTCCTGGATAACATTTCTGCACTGCGGAAAAATTAATATAGGAAGTGTGTACATCTGTTTCAATTCAGCATTAGTTAATGTAATTCGTAAAACTCTCTGCATATACACAATGTTCCCATTACAAGTATAGCATCCATCCATCCATAGCAATATTGCAATCATAGCATTTTCATGCTATGTTTAGCAGCTTTACTATTGTATATCTGGCTTAACTTGGCAAAGAGAGAGATGGGTAGATAAGGTAGATCCTTGACCGCTTTTGTTCATCAAAAAAGTAAGAACCCATCCTGTTGTCATTTTTCGTCTTCCCCCTTTTCCCTATTAACATCTAGTGAAGAAATCCGTCAACACTGGTGCGAGTGAGAGAAGTGAGCACAGTTGTCTCTTTCTACAAATTTCCTGGAAAGTTAAGCCAGACGAACTATAGAGAATTATAGGTGTGGTAGCTTCCCTTTGCTTTCCACACTGGTGAAGGATGATGATGATAATGGTAAGGGTGATAATGATGGCCGGATGATTTTCGGGAACCTCTGGGCCCCAAGCTTCCTGACATTTATCTTACAGGTAAGGAAAAACCCCGAAAAAAACCAACCTCACCCAGTAGTCTGTCCCGACCGGCAATCGAACCCTGGCCCGCTCTGTGACAAGGCAGCACGCTACCTCGACACCACAGCGGTGGACCAGGCGAGGAGAAACTCGAAAAAGCCTTCACCCAGGAAACTAATCCCGACCGGAGATCAAACTCGGGCCTATTGCGTGACGAGACAACCTACCTCGAGACCTCAGAACTATGCATCCAAAATATCTAAGGTTGGTAGTATTTGAAAGAGAATATTGGGACCTTTAATTGTTATTGTTAATTTTAGTAGCGTCTCTCTTCATTTATTAGGAATTCGCTAAAAAAAAGTACAAGTTTTATTTTATTAATTTATTAACTAAAGAGAGACGAACAGACAGGTGACTGTAGAAGTCTTCATAATGGTGATAACAAATATTCAATGTATGATACTTTTTACACACACCATACATCAAGATGATAGTTTCCTAAGAAACGATCCCTGCATAATTAATCAGAAGACGATCGCCGTACATCACATGGCCTACCAGATCACCAGACCTATCATCACATAATTTATTTCCTTTGGGATTTATAAAGGACCAAATCTACACGGCATCAATACGTGATTTGGCAGACTTACAAAGAAAGATTCCATGTTTTTGTCAACAGTGTGATACAACAGATGCTTCATAATACGTGATTCAAGTTTGAATACCGATTGGACATTTCTCGTGCTACTAATGGAAACCATCAATACTTTTAAAATGTATTTTAAAGCACCGTTGAGGTTATGTAATAAGATATTAAAATATATAATTAGTACCTGGTAAAACAGCCGTCCTCAACTAAAATAAAGTTCTGTTAGAAAACTTCGTGGTTAAAATATGAAGGCCTTTCAAAAACAATATTTCATCTTCTGCATTTCAACTGGTACATATTGCTCTTTCTGAGATATAAGGATTTTAATGTTTCAAAAAATGTAAATACTGATTGGGCGGTATTGTTAATACATTGTGTGTCTATATTTAACTGATCTCTGCTACACTTACAAATAATTTTATGGACATTTCAATACATTTATTTATATCATTGTAATAAATACATTTCTTAACAGAATGTGGTTTATCATATTACTGCCCTAAGCCCTTCAATTATAATTTTTTTAGCATTTTTACACATCTTATTTCATACTCGTTTTAACATTTAAGGTCATAGAGAGTATATTTATTTTATTTTTAATGATACTATGAAATGGTGAATATGATTAAATAGATTACGGTAACGAAATTGCAAAACAGCATTTGCCATGATAATTAAAGAAAAACTAACTAACTGGCTGTATATAAACCGAAGTTTCGTGGCCGCGCGGAGATAAGCTTTCCGTACATCCCAATAGAACCAATGACCGCGTTTCTTGACGGTTGTATTTTTAAGGTGAAAGATCGTCACTCTTTCGACCAAGGTAATTTTTCGTCTGTCTTATCGCCTTGGACCTGTCCGGCATGGGCAAACCTTTCGGCAACTACCTCCTGCATAGCTCTCGGGGCCATTTAAGTACTATGGAGGGGATGATTAAAGAAAACTAATGAAATTCAGGAACCTCCCGAATCTGAAATGCAACCGTCTGAGCTCATTCTTTCGTCCTGGTTCACATTATTTAATTAAAAACTATTAGAAAATAATTTACAATATCCATAATCAGTTACTGGATTTCAAATCAGTGCAGTGACTTGAAGAGCTGTGCTAATATAGTTTTCCACCAGATGGCTCTCTCGCCATTCAACAAATCACGAAGCGTTTTAAGAGGGCAGTATTATGCAAAAATAACTCAAGTGTACAAGCTTGTAACTTTAATGTTTACACAAGTACATGAACCCGATAATTCAAGTTTTCTTTTCCATAATAACGTGTTTTACATAAACGTGGCATAATTTCTTACATTTTCACTTTTTTCCTTATTCTTTCTCATTAACGTAAATATAACGGTCCTACGTCATGATTTGAAACTGAATAGCTTTAATGAAACTAGATTTATGGATAAAATAGAGGAAACGTGTTCCATATATTAAATACTGGTGGAAAGTGGCAGTATTCTATTAAGAAACGCCAAGAAATTGTAGCTGGAAGTAAACATCTATAAAACTATACAAATGTTCACACATAAAAATACATTATACAGGGTGTCCCATTCAAACCTCCCACATTTTAATTAATCATAACTAACAAAATTGCGGAATTATGAAATGAGGCCGATATCAAACGAAACAGAAAGTCAAAGAATTTTCATTGCCGCACGTTGCCACACACTAAAACACCACTATATGTGCACATTAGTAACACGAACAATATCAAGTCTGCATTCGATTTCGTGCGACGTTCTGTCCAACATGTCCTTTGAACTGCCGGGAAGCTTGGAGATATGATTTTTGTGGACTTCTCTGAAATCCTGCTCTAATTTCTTCAATCTTTTCTTCTGAAACACGTGTACGAGCACCTCTTGATTCTAGTCGCCTGAAACTTCTCAAGCGATGCCTTAATGGTCTTCCCATCAGATGCATGTCCTCCATATTTTCTCCGGTAATCTTTGCACTTTAATTATTGACTTCGTCTCTGCATACCAGAAAACAGTTTGTGCTCGTTGCTGAGGAGTCGCCATTTTGTTTTATGTCATTATTGTCCAACATGCGACAGATCCTGGACGACCAAGACAGAGATGGACAGAAATCCTGCTCTAATTTCTTCAATCTTTTCTTCTGAAACACGTGTATGAGCACCTCTTGATTCTTTTTTAACGCTTCCAGTCGCCTGAAACTTCTCAAGCCGTGCCTTAATGGTCTCCCCATTAGATGCATTTCCTCCATATTCTCTCCGGTAATCTTTGCACTTTAATTATTGACTTCGTCTCTGCATACCAGAAAACAGTTTGTGCTCGTTGCTGAGGAGTCACCATTTTGTTTTATGTCATTATTGTCCAATATGCGACAGATCCTGGACGACCAAGACAGAGATGGAATGAGGCCGGAACAGGCCATTCGGCCTAAACTATAAAAGGAAGGAAGGTAACCTTACAGTGGGGAGGAGAAAACATTCTGGCCTTAACAATTGTTTTTTTTTTTTCGGAATTTATCCGCAATACAGTAGTTGTCCGTCATTCTTAAGAAATTTGCCTTCTCCAGTTGTAGCGGTCTTAAACATCCCAGTTCACTCGTACGTTATATTACACCGTCCATCCAACATTCTTTAGGTCTTCCCTTTCTTCTTTCTTATCTTTTTCCACTTCAATATTAACTTAGGGATTCTATCATATCATCCTGAATATACTAATAAAACCTAACATTAGGTTTACGCATTCCTAGTGAAATGTGTGGAGAGGGACAAGTGCCTACACTATGCCTGCCATACCGGTCCTCCCTCATACTCTGCACCGGTCCACACCTTGCGCAGGTGCGCCCACTAATATCGAACCTCGGACACTTTCTTCTATCTTCTAAAACTAGTTTCTTTCATTTGTACAGGGAAACAAATCTAATAATGGACCTTAATTCTTTTATATCTGGTTTTAGGACCAGCCTCATGGGCTAGTGGTCAGCGTTTCTGTCTACAGTTCACGAGGTCTCGGGTTCGATTCCCGGTCAGACCATAGGATTTTTTCTTAAAGGGAATAATTCCTGTGGTCATCCATGATCTGGAATTTAGGTTAAGTTTAGGTTAAGAATCCTCCTGGCGTTTCATTATCATTTATTACCCATCATATCATCGGGGTAACATAACTCCGCCTTTAAGGTCCCCCAAGAAATGGATTACAATTCTGCCAATGCCAGGGGAGAAAGCCAGAAATGTCATAAGAGACAACCTGGTGACATTGAACAAAAAAAAAATCTGGTTTCATCACAATTTTAATTTATTTTAAAGCGATTTAAATACAGTCCACCACTGTGGTCTCCAGGGTAGCGTGCTGTCTTGTCACGCAATGGGCCCGGGTTCGATTCCCGTTGGGTGAGGTTTTTTCGGGGTTTTTTCTCTCCTGTTAGACAAATGTCAGGAATCTTAGGGCCTAACGGTCCCAGAAAATCATCCGGCCAACATCATCATCCTTATCATTATCATAATCATCCTTCACCGGTGTGGAAAGCAGTGGGAAGCTACTACACCTATAATCCTCTAGTAAAGCTGCAAAGCATAGCTAGAAAATGCTACGATTGCAGTGAAAGACCTACCATCTGGCAGAATTACTATGGATGGAGATATGTACAGTGTGTGTATATATATTCGAAATTAAGAATAGTAATTTATTGTGCAATATACAAAAGTGCAGACGAGTTTAAGTAGAGAAGAAAAAAAAATCATAAAACCACTTTGAAAAGAGGGAAACTTGATATTCATATCTAATGTTTTAAATTGTAAATAAATATTCTAAAACATTTCAGTAAGTTAACTTTAGGCGAATTTTTTTCATAAAACTGATACTACCTTCCTGAATTTCTTAATATCCTACTAGATTGCCATTTTACAAATTACGTTGCATTGTGCTGTGTGTTTTCCTTGCCATACACTGCACCTCACTGCCAGTTGTGTCATATTTTAACAGTCCGTCGCTGTGGCGTAGTCGGTAGTCACTACCTTCCACTCCGGCGACCCGGGTTCGATTCCTGGCGGGGTAGGGTGTGAGGATAAAAGAAAGTTGACAAAACAGGTAAAGCAAAAAGGAAAAAAAAAGTAAAACAAAAAGGAATAACAGTATAAACAAAAAGAAAAGATATTTACATTAAAAGTCCACCGCCGTGGCGTAGTCGGTAGAGTCCCTACCTTCCACTCCGGCGACCCGGGTTCGATTCCCGGCGGGGTAGGGGATTTTTAATCTCCACCTTGGGTCTGGATGTGTGTCTTGTCCTTCTGTTTTATGTGAGGATAATAGAAGGTTAACAAAAAAAGGTAAAACAAGAACATTGTTTAACAAAAAGGTAAAACAAGGAATAAAAAAAACTCGTGCCATTTTTAAGGCATTACTATTTTTTTTTATATGCGCAAGAGTGGTACTCTTCTCCGTTCAACTTCTAATCGTATCTCATTAGTTCAAAAAATTTCCCTAAGAACTTTATTCTTAAATACTCCTAATGCTATGCATTGATTAGAATGTCACAAAACGTAATTACGGTACGTCATTTTTATGTTACAATATTTTGAAGAATTTCGAAGCTGTGATGCTTGAGACAAGCAGCATTTGTTGTCATTGACCTCTAGATAAAGATAATGTTTTATAATAAATAGTGGAAAGGTGGGACATGAGTCATTGTTTCAGTATATAGTGACAGCGTAGAACCACATGGCCGTCTGTTCGTCTGCAAAGTTTGGGAAACCTCTCTAGAATGTGAGACAAGTTATCTGGGGCAGGAACACGCTGCCGTGGTAACTAATGGAACCACAATCTGTTTACCATCACCACACAGACACAATATGTCCATGTCTGAAAATTTGGTAGATTAAAAAAATATATAGAATAATAATAATGTATTTATTTATTTATAAATAGGTTTAAAATTTAATAAAACATCTTCCTGTGCCCAAAGCCTTTTAATTTTTGTCTTCTTTCTCCATTTTGCTCTATATTCCCATCCCAATTGTTCCAGACCTATTTCTCTCATACCTCTTCTTTTAATAATAATAATAATAATAATAATAATAATAATAATAATAATAATAATAATAAAAAGTCCAAGTTGTTCCAGTTTTTTTCTTCGGTTTGTCCTCTTGGTCAACTTGCCACTTATTCACCTTAATTATAAATATATATGTCTGTTTGGGATATCTTCTTTAGTAATTCCTGCCAATTTTAAGTCCTTTTTGACTTCATCAATCCACTTCATAGTATCCACTGGAGCTTTACTTCTTTTTTCGTAGAATTCCATTATCTGTTTTGTAAGCTTATTTGAGTTCATTCGTTTAATATGGCCATAAAATTTTAACCTTCGTTTTCTAATATCACTGTGAATGTCTGTATACTTTATTAGAAAGAAAGAATGAAAGAAATTTGGGCTCAAAAGGAAACGCCTCTAAATACTTTGCGTAGTCCTACCTGTGCTCATCCGCAATCAAAAATATTAATGTCCACCGCTGTGGTCCCGTGGTAGCGTGCTGCCTTGTCACGCAGCGGGTCCGGGTTCGATTCCCGGTCGGGACAGGCTCCTGGTTGATGTTTTTTTCGGGGGTGTTCCTCACCTGTAAGGCAAATGTCAGGAAGCTTAGGGCCCAACGGTTCCCGAAAATCATCCTTATCATCAGCATCATCCACTGGTGTGGAAAGTAACGGGAACCTACCACCCCTATATTTCCCTAGTAAAGCTGCAAAGCATAGTATGGAAATGCTAGTTAAAGACCTGCCCTCGGGAAGAATTACTATGGATAGAATAATAATAATGGAAAACAAATGAGGAAAGAAATCCAATTGAGATTTCATAATGCCATAGCCAAACCTGCTCTACTATACGGAAGTGAATGCTGGACACTTCGAGCAAAAGATAAATCCAGCATTAATAGTTCACAAATGGGATTCCTCCGATCACTAACTGGAGTAACATTAAGGGATAGAATGAAAAGTGATGAGATAAGGATGCAGTGGAATATTAGAGAAATGGTTGAACATATACAAAATTATCAGATTAAATGGTTCCAACACGTCCAGAGAATGTCAAATTCCCGTTTACCAAAGATGATTTACCACCTCAACCCTAACGGCAAAAGAGACCTCGGAAGACCCTTCAACCGATGGAAAGATCAGTTTTTGTAGTCGCAGAACGGGCATCATCACCCAATACTGCATTCGGAATAATAATAATAATAATAATAATAATGATGATGATAATAATAATAATAATGATAACCGAGGTAGTTCGATTAGATAGTAGTGTTTGTCTCATACTCGGAAGGTACAAGGATCAAACTTGATTATGGACCAAATTTTCCCCGATTTTCTTTAATCGTCAAATACAAATGCTGGACTATAATTGCATTATCATGAGTCATTTCATAGTATCGTACTATCAAGGTGAATGCCACGAGTGCTTTCATTCTGTCGATAATTCGCGACTGGAGCGTAGCAACGATAGTCAATTGTCCAAATAAATAAAAAATTAACATGGTATTTAAAAATACTAATTTTGTTTCATTAAATTAGAACACTATTTATTGAATGCAATTTTTAATAAAGAATACTACTAAATGGAAATAAGTCACGTTTTTATATATTGTGCCGGGATAGCCTCGATTTTCCTTCTATGTTATTTAGGCGTAATAAGCACGATGAATTTATTAAACATTTATCTTTATCTAAACAATTTATTAAATTCTTCAGTTATTATCAACAAACTTCTATTCGCAATTACAATTCCCGAAATAATCTTCTTTTAATTGTTTTCTTAGAACACTTTTCCACTCACTGGTAAATAAATTCTCCACAACCTATTATCACACTGTTCAACACAAGACACGCTATCATAGACTGACTGCGGTCTCTCCTTTTATAAGGCGCGAGGAAATCTCTGGAAACAGCTTCGAGATACTTCGAAGCCTTTCTCAGAGGAGGAAGGAGACACCGGGTAGAACCATCTGGCAACACACTCCAGACAATTCAGCCGACTGTGCGGGTCATCTAACTCGCCACGAGCGACTCTCCCGCGCAATTCAAACGCCGCTATGCGACACGTAACAATATATTAATTGAATTTGCGTAAAAAAATTAGAACGGCTTTCTCTGTTCTGTAGCTTATAATCAAAAAACATTTCTGAGCAAGATACGACAGTTTTAATCGTCTGTAAGACAAATATCAGGGAATTTTAAGGTCCGAAGTATCTCCGAACATCATTTAGTCATCACTACCATATTCGTCATCTTCAGCTTATATGAATGTTTGTTTGAATGGAGTGTTTCGTCATAATATTGTATTGTCTCGGAGGAGACCCTGCCAGTCAGCTGATTACTCATTCGTGAAAGCCCTACATGTTAATTATGTGGTCAAAAAAATGTGATCCATGGTTTAAAATCTCTTTCCTGAAAGCTCGTGCCAGTATAACATGCAAAAACTTAATGGAATAATAGTATATTACGATGCGAAGTTGGGAAGTGGTTTTTATAGAATTGAGGAAAAATGTTTAAAAACCGAGATTCTTTAAAACACTTCACAAACGTGCGTGTACATTATTTTTTGCGCGATGGTGTTTTCAAAATAATAAATAATAGTAAAATAATATCTTTGTTGGAAATATTTGCGTTGATTATAACAATTGAATAACGTTAACAGTGTGGGCAGTGTTTATTAATTGCAACAACAGGAGGCCATGAGAAACAATTATTGATAACATGGGCCGCAAATACGTATTTATTGTTTTATATTGTTTCAAATAAAGTTCAGTTCATTTAAAATGCAGTGATTTATTTCGTATAATGTATATTAACACTACCTTTGGGATATTTTTTATGTATATGCATTGTACGTAGTATACATAGAGAACAGTGGTTGTACTTCCCGCACGTGTGAGTGCAAATGTAATATTACAGTATATGTATTTAGGTTGGCAACCAGGAAATGTAGGAATTTGAACTTCCAATCATGGCCGCCATTGCTGTAAGTACGACAAATCGAACTATCGCGCAAAAAAATAATTTCTCTCTATATAGTGATGTTGAATATGATTTTTAGTGGATTGGAAGCTAGCAGGTTTAAACCTTTCCAGTGGATCAACTGCAGTTGAAGTTTGTGGAAAACAAAGTCTATTCAGTGCATCTCCTCATGTTCATATTATCTTAGCACTTGAGTTAATATTTTAATTAACTCCAATTAAAAAATGGACTTTGGAATGACTTTATCTAATCTACCCTAATATATAACACACTTTAAAATTAACGATTCTAAAATCTATATTTCCAGGGAGAGCCGTGGCGTAATTGATTAGCTCAATACGTTACAAACCGAATGTCGCGGGTTCGATTTCCGATGAGGTAATCGATTTAAGGTAGCATTATCTACTGCAAATCCTCCTCAAACTCATTGGACTAAATCAATTCCAACATATGGGATAGCGGATAGTAGATTAGTAATAACTGTCGCTCGTCGGTAATTTTAAAACTTGGTAAAATATCCGGCAGCGGCATATTCCTGCTTCGACCTAACCTCTAACGGAAATCAGTAGCAGATGTACAGTATATTATTATTATTATTACTCCTGGCGCGACAGGCCTACAAGGCCCTTAGCCTACCAGCCGGCTGCTGGCCTCACATCCACATGTGTCAATCACAGAGGTAGATGATCAACAGCCAGTGTAGGGGTGACATGTGGTCAGCATGTCGAGTCCCCCAGCCGTTATAGCTGGTTTCCTCAACCTGGAGCCGCTACTTATTGTAGCTACCCAATTGCCTCACGATGCTGGGTGGGCACCGGTCCCATACTGGCCGAAATACCATGAGAAAATTTCTTCCCCCATGGAGACTCGAACCAGCGCAAGTCCCGTAGCTCTGCGCCAAGGCTTCCTACCTTAACCGCTCGGCTACGGCGCGGGATGATGTACAGTATATCCTGGGAATAAAAGTGGCCGTCATGGATGAACGGAAACCCAGCTGACATCTCGTGTCCATTGCCTGCAAAAAATAATGGCTTGCATATAATAATGCTATATATATATATATATATATATATATATATATATATATATATTGGTGTCTGAAGTGCTGCATCTAACATTGAAGTCATTATCAGTCTTGCTCTTCAGTACTTCGAAGTTTTGAAAGTTACCTCTTTGACGGCTACACAATTGTTGAGGTGTTCGACATCCTTTTCTTCTTCTGGGTAGTTGCATATATATATATATATATATATATATATATATATGTGTGTGTGTGTGTGTGTGTGTGTGTGTGTGTCCACTGCTGTGGTCTCGAGGTATCGTGCTGCCTTGTCACGCAGCGGGCCCGGGTTCGATTCCCGGTCGGTGAGCTTTTTCGGGGGTTTTCCTTACCTGTAAGACAAATGTCAGGAAGCTTAGGGCCCAACGGTCCCCAAAAATCATCGGCCATCATCCTTATCATTATTACCATCATCCTTCAGCGGTGTGGAAAGCAACGGGAAGCTACAACACTTGCAATTCCCTAGTAAAGCTGCAAAGCACAACATGAAAATGCTATGATTGCAGTGAAAGGCCTTCCCTCGGGCAGAATTACTATGGATGGATATATATATATATATATATATATATATATATATGGTGTTGCAAAAAAACACCGAGAACGGAGGTGAGGTGGTATATTCAGATTGCTAATAATTTTTAATGAGGTACTATGTCCGGATATGACGCGTTTTCACACTATGAGTAGCTAACTTCTCAAGAGTTTCGTTTGTTGGATTTGAAGACTCAATACTTGACAATTCGCTCACAGTTACATCAAGTTTTCAAAATATCCACCTCCTACCTCATTGCAGAACGTACATCGGCGGTGTAGTCATTGGCGCACACGTTCATATACGCCTGGCTTCGTTTGAATTGTTTGTGTAGCAGCGTGAATTCGAGCTATAAGATCCATACGTGACTCTACTGGAATCTGATAAACAGACTGTTTCATGTCGCCGCACAAAACGTAAACGAGTGGGTTAAGATCAGGTGATCTCGGAAGCCATGGGACTGCTCCCCTAGACCTGGATATGTGGTATCCAAATATCTCCTCACATTGGCATGGAAGTGAGCTGGGACTCCTGTCATGTTGCAGCCACATTCCGTTGCGAAGCCACGTATCACAGGTTCGGTACCCGTGAGGTGTTGTCAAGTACTGCGGCTTTAAATCCGTCGAACTAACATTGATCTTGAGACTTAATTAACAGTCACAGTGTGAAAACGCATCATTTCTGGACATTGGTACCTTATTAAAAATAATCAACATATCTCAATATACTACCTCACCTCCGTTGTTGGTGTTTTTATGCAACATTCTGTATATATATATATATATATATATATATAAGAAGATGATGAAGATGATGATGATGATGATGATGATGATGCTGATGTACGAGAGGGTAACGTGGCTGTCCTAAGCTGAGTGGGTTACAGTATAAGTATGGTCCCAAATGACTGAAGAAAATCTACACCTCTCCTTATCTAAGTTTTTCTACTCCCTGTGTTGTGTTTGAAATAATTTTCTGTCACGTATGATCCTCACTACCCGTATGTTCTTTCAACTCCCACATTCCACAAAAAAACTCAGATAACAAAACAAAAAAATCTCGTCTTTATCTCTACTCTTTCTTCTTTTTATTTTCTTTCACGTTTCGTCGAATAAAAGAAAAGAATATTCCTCTCAATCTAGCGGATGGATGTCCAGTTGGTAACACTGTTCCAGCACTGATGTTGCCTTTTAATAAGCGAGCATCATGAGTTACGGTTATGGAAAAATCCAGTTCTTTATGACGTTACAAATCATGCTTAAACATAAAATGTAAAACAAATGACTTGTAACTTATTAAGTAGTAAACATTTTTCTAAGTTGGTTTGTTTTATAATTGTTGTTATAGTGGTAAAGTTTAAACACACTGAATTTATTAGCATGTGGTCTGAAAAAATGGTGAAAAATATATTTTTAATTATTTATTTTGCTATGTATTTACGATAAAAAATCATCAACAACAAGGATTAAGCCCAATGGTCTGTTCCGATCTCATTATATGTCGAATTGGTTCTTCAATGACCTTCCCAACAATCTTCTCCCTTTTGGTTTATAATTATACATTCTTCTTGGTGTGTGCTGTTCATTCATTCGTAATACGTACTGAAGGTAAGCATTTTGTTAGTATTTTGCTTTCAGATGAATTGGTAGTAATAGATGTCCCCTGCCCGCCTTACGAGCGCTGTGCAGGGTAAGGGTAATGACAGGACAGGGCTGCTGTCTCAGAGCATCTATCCTTGCTCCTCTAAGTATTAACCCCTTTAGAGAGGGTTGCTGCTTCCGCCCCTTGAGCCGTTGTCATGATCGCGTGATATCACGTCGCCTCGTAGACCGTTGCAGACTTCTTGGTCGATGTCAACCTTCTGGCACGTTGCGGACTATTCTTAGTTTCCTCTCACCTCTAACCAACGGCAAGTTAGCAAAGCTAAACTTCCCCGATTTGGTCGTCTGGTTCATTGAGTACTCGGCGCCCCCACCACGTCGGGGTGATAGTCCACGGAGGGATAAAAAAATAATTTGTCATATATGTTAATGATCAAATGTTCCTGCTCTGATCGTAATTCACTAAACCCCAAACATCGTAACCATCATAATAATTTTCTCATGTTTAGTATCAATATTAAAAAGTATTAAAATATATATTACTGGAGATATCTCAACAAGACAACTCATATGGTATGGACACCCTATGTGAATGACTGAAGAGAGGTTACCAGTGTTAATTTATGAATGGATTCCATCAAGACGAAGAAAAACAAAGAGGTGAAACGGTTAGTTGTTTGGCGGAATACCGGATATCCAGCCGAACATTGCCGATTGGCGCATCGTAACGAGCGAGCTTGCGTAGTTGGCGCACGAACGATCTGGCGGATTCGGCTGAATTCGTGTTTTTTCGTTCGTGAGGGAAGTTATCAAGTATTTCTTTGACTTGCTGAATTGATTGCAAACACGATTATTTGAGCTTATTAAAAAAACTTGCAATTTTAGTTTGAGGTTATTATAAAAAGTATTTTTATAAGTAATTCTAAAAAAGATTTAGCGACGAAAAATGACATTGGTAAATAAAATATTGCCTTTAGGAAATGTTTTGATACAAACAGTGATGATCCAAAGTTTCCCGTTTGTTATTGCAATGTTAAACATTTCTCGTGGCCGTGAAGGAGGAAAGAAAGTGTAAATGTACCAAACAAAACTAACTTTTGTTTTTTGTTTTGCTTTTAATTACTTCATGGAATTCATCGATCTATTTATCAATTGGATGTTATGATTCGTGTTCGAATTCGTCGAAAACTTCTTGGGAGGTAGCTAAATAATATGAAAAAATACGATTCAAGAATAGTTTCGTAACATTATTTGGTGTACATTTTATATGCTGTTATATAAGGAAGCTAGGAGGAGAACTGTCAGAGGGAAGAGAAATTGGAAAGGGGGTAAGGCAAGGATGTCCTCTATCACCTACTCTTTTCAACATCTATCTGGAAGACCTAATGAAGAACTGCTTCAGCAATACGGGAGGCGTAAACATGGGAGGAAGAAGAATAAAGTGCATAAGATTTGCTGATGATATGACTTTGCTAGCAGAAGATGCAATGACACTGGGAACATGCTGATGGAGCTAAATGATTATAAGTGCAATGATTATGGGATGAAGATAAATATAAATAAGACGAAGGCCATGATTATAGGAAGGAAACCAAGGAAGATAAACATGAGGATTAAAGATATGGCCATTGAGCAAGTGGAGAGCTTCAAATACTTGGGTTGTACTATCAGTAGTAACATGAACTGCGGTCAAGAAGTAAAGCAGAGGATAGCAATATATATGACATGATAAGAAAAATAAATGCCCGGACCTCTGGATGGATACCCCAGTGCGCTACCGAGCAAGTCTAGTATATATATATATAAAGTGATCCCACAACAGGCCTCAGGAGGCCCTTGGGGTAGTAGGAGGTTAAGGCTCCCACTTTTTCTGGACACTCGGCACTTTATGTCAGCCGGGTTGTCAGCCCTGCGTGACGGCCGCCTTTACCCCAGAACAAGTGTCTGGTACTCATTTCCGTTAGAGGCTGAGTCGACCCCAGGGCCATAGTGCCGCCAGAGGGTTTGGGTCAGTTTAAAAATCCTGACCCCAACGGGACTTGAACCCTCGACCCTCCGGCTTGTAGCCCAGTGCCTTAACCACTACGCTACGGCGTGCCCCATATATATATATATATATATTATATATATATATATATATATATATATATATATAATGTAGATTTTGAATGAAAAAGGAAAAAAAAATTAAATTCAGGTAGCGGAAATGAATTTCCTATGGGCTGTGAAAGGTTGTACAAGAGAAGAACATATTAGAAAATTTCTCATTTAATGAGAATATTGGAGAAGAACTAAAAGTACAACCACTTCTTTCAACATATAGAACAACACAGGAACAATTGGATAGAACATCTGCAAAGAATGCCAGAAAAAAATATACAAAGATGGCATTGATTTATAATCCTGGAGGACGAAGATCAGCGCTGGGCTGAACAGATGTGAGAGCGGATGAGACAGTACCTAATCCGTGAAAGAAGAAGAAGAAGAAGAAGAAGATGATAATGTAGATTGAAAGATTTAATTATGGATCTCATTAAAATTCAATTGGATTTACCTTTCAAATATAAAATAATGAAGAAAGTACTAAAATGTACGTAGATATCTTTATTTTTTAACATAGCACGAGCTGGTCTCTCCTGATAAACACGTTTCTCTGCGTAGTTTTATTGGTGTGGAGTTGACAGACATTTAGTTTGATTTGATTCGAGTTAATTTTGGGGTGCACGTGCTTGACAGTTTACATGTTCCTCCCTTCTCCCCTCCCTACAGCTATCTGAAGTGAGGACTGACGTAACCCCCCTTTTCTCCCTCTTGTAAATATAAGGTAAGAGATATCTTTTTTTAATTTATCTGGAACCTCAGCCATTTTGTACTATTACTCCTTACATTTTTTTTATTTTTCTTTCTTCATAAATATATGTATTACATTGTGTACATTTTTTGCTTACTTTGTGATATAAACACGTTGTTTATTATGACGAATTCTAGACACGTGGCTTGGCGCTTGCTCCTTTTGGATTTAAATTCCTGTCAGTTTATACTCATGCCTTAATACAGAGTGCCTCTAATGTTTATACTACGAAATTTAGTAAATAATGGCAATACAGGATGTTTCAGAATAAGTATCACAGACTTATAGAGGTTGTAGAGGGGACTTAGTAGATAAAGTTTTGAAAAGGAACTCATGTCCGGAAACGTGTCATTTCGATGTAAAATAGGTTTGAAGATCGAAACACTATGGGCTCATATCGCGTGTCTTGTATTTTAGAATAACTATTGCAGGCTTGTAGGGGTTGTACTACAAGTGTGGTTCCATGTGGGGACCCTCTTGTTCAGTGAGACATCTAACGGGCAACGAAGATATTACTATGACATTGATGTCGGTAAATTTTGCTTAGAGACCTCTTTATTCAGGGATAAGGATCTTTTACGAGCCTGGAAATTTCAGATTCGGGAACCACGACTTAAAGTCCTTTCCCGGAGGACTTGCTCCTTGGATTCTTTCTTCCTGTCTTCCCGGAGGACTTGCTCCTTGGATTCTTTCTTCCTGTATACCGCGATAACATATTAACATACGCCTAACTGGAGAGAAAATTTGCCCACTGTTAAACAAGCTAACATCAGAAATTGAGTTTTTCGAAGTTAACTATATATATATATATATATATATATATATTATAAATATATTTTTGACATTTGGCAATGAAGGCAAATATGATATGAAAAGAAAAATGAATGCTTGAGTCGGGATTCGAACTCGAGTCTCTAAAGTCTGTACCTTTAGCGCTCTAACCAACTGAGCTACTCAAGAATTCCAATACAACATACAATTTTCTTATACATGTAGTATTCTCAATTCACACAAGAGGTAGCTGAAATTGTTCCAACTGCCATCTCGCGGCTAACGTAACAGTTAAGCAAATTTTTAAAGAGAATATTTACTTTATTATAGCAGTAACGCTTTTATATATAGATATTATAAATATATTTTTGACATTTGGCAATGAAGGCAAATATGATATGAAAAGAAAAATGAATGCTTGAGTCGGGATTCGAACTCGAGTCTCTAAAGTCTGTACCTTTAGCGCTCTAACCAACTGAGCTACTCAAGAATTCCAATACAAGCATAACAATTTTCTTATACATGTAGTATTCTCAATTCACACAAGAGGTAGCTGAAATTGTTCCAACTGCCATCTCGCGGCTAACGTAACAGTTAAGCAAATTTTTAAAGAGAATATTTACTTTATAGCAGTAACGCTTTTATATATAGATATTATAATATATTTTTGACATTTGGCAATGAAGGCAAATATGATATGAAAAGAAAAAAATGAATGCTTGAGTCGGGATTCGAACTCGAGTCTCTAAAGTCTGTACCTTTAGCGCTCTAACCAACTGAGCTACTCAAGAATTCCAATACAAGCATACAATTTTCTTATACATGTAGTATTCTCAATTCACACAAGAGGTAGCTGAAATTGTTCCAACTGCCATCTCGCGGCTAACGTAACAGTTAAGCAAATTTTTAAAGAGAATATTTACTTTATAGCAGTAACGCTTTTATATATAGATATTATAAATATATTTTTGACATTTGGCAATGAAGGCAAATATGATATGAAAAGAAAAATGAATGCTTGAGTCGGGATTCGAACTCGAGTCTCTAAAGTCTGTACCTTTAGCGCTTTCATGTGTGTGTATATATATATATATATATATATATATACACACACACATGATATGAAAAGAAAAATAAATGCCTGAGTCGGGATTTGAACCCGAGGTTCTAAACTCTGTACGTTTAGGGCTGTAACCATCTGAACTACTCAGGCATTTATTTTTCTTTTCATGTCATATTTACCTTCATTGCCAAATGTTAAAAAAAAAAGTTATATCTAAATATAGAAGCCGTACTGCTATAGAGTAAAGGTTCTATTTATTTGATTACTTGTTATAGTGGCCACAAGGTGGCAGTTGGAATGATATGCCGCTACCTCTCGTGTAAATTGAAAATAGTATATAACTTATATATAAGAAAAATAAATGTTTGCTTAGGATTCCTGAGTAGCTCAGATGGTTAGAGTGCTAAACGTAAAATCCCGTCTCAGGCATTTATTTTACTTTTCATGTCATATTTGCCCTCATTGCCAAATATAAAATATATAGATATAATATATAACAATATTCTCTTTAATTTGGTTACTTGTTATAGTCAGCTTCTAGGTGGCAGTGAAGACCGAGTTCTCGCGACATCTAGTAATAATGGAGAATAATATATATATATATATATATATATATATATAAGAAAAATAACTGTTTGAATTGGATTCGCCAGGTGGTTTAATGGATAACACGCTGGGGTACCGATCCAGAGTTCCGGGTTCGAATCCTGTCCAGGCATTTATTTTTCTTATGTCATATATATATATTGACCACAAATTCGACTTGCTAAAAAATGCACTTAGTTTACGCAATTCCTGCGTGACGGAGTTCCTTAAATTTTAAAATTTTTATTACGTGTGAAGCTATTGGGCAATAGATTAATTCTTGTTTATTTTTTGTTGCAGGTGAGTTGTGAAGCTGAGAAAACGTGAAATGTGAACGACCCCTGCCATAAGGTCGGTCAACTGTGAAATATTTTTATAATCTGGCTTTCCAATTACAATCTTGATGGTCTGACTGAAATTAGGTTGGAATTTGCCATTCTACTGATAACTTATTGAGCAATTCTTTAACAGCACTATATGCCATTTTTTCACAAATTTTACAATTGTTCACAGTTTTATGTTGATGCTACTTTATAACAACTTAGACTTTTATCTACACCAGCGGTTCCCAACCTTTTTCGATTCGCGAACCCCTTCCACAACTGAGTTGGGTGACCCACTGACCTTTAAATATACATTCAGTAGACATGCATAAAATTTCATTCCAAACAAAATGTTTAATAATCTTAAATTAATTAATCCGTAACGGTTAAAACCTAAAGTTACTGTAGTTTCGACTTAAAAAATTACACAACTTATAGCCTAGTTGTAGCGAAATCAAATGCATTCCTAACATTGTTACATAACTGTAAATCAAGCATTCACGGTACATATTAATATTGTGGAAATAATGAGATGAATTCCCGATGTTACCCATATGTTACAAGGGGCTTATAGGGTTAATTTAAATTTAAAATAATAATAATATATTATTATTATTATTATTATTATTATTATTATTATTATTATTATTATTATTATTATTATTATTATTATTATTGCAATGCTGCAGAAATGAAGGAAACAATAATCGATCAAACATCGAAACCCGCCATTACAGAAAAGTTTTGGCGAACCCCCTGATGGTTCTCGAACCACGGCTTGGGAAACGATGGTCTACACGAATCCCTTTTAAATTACAAAGTTAAATTCAAATACCTAGGAAAATAATCACAAATAGGAATGAGATGCACAAAGAAATTAAATGTAGGCTCAATTCTGGAAATGCGTGCTATTATGAATTGCAGAGACTCCTTTCTAAAAACTTAAAAATGAAAATATATAAAACTACTGTTCTACCAGTTATATTAATGCGAAACATGGACTCTTACTTTAAGGGAGGAAAGGAGTATTTGAGAGTAAAGTTGTTAGGAAAATTTTTGGATGAAAGAGAGATGAACAGACAGATGAATGGAGAAGGCTACTTAACTGTGAACTACATGGTCTTTATACGAAGCCAGTTATAATAAGAACAGTTAAGTCTTGTAGACTGCGATGGGCAGGACACGAATGAGGAATGAAAGAACTGAATGGAAGCTTCTTACAGGAAAACCAGTTCGTAGACCAAGAATGAGGTGGGAGATTAACATTAACTATGATTTGAGAGAAGTGGATTATACAGGGAATTATTGGAAAACATTAGCTCAGGATAGGGATGTATGGAGAGCTTATGTCCGCACGGCCATGAACCTGCGGGTTCGATAGTGCCAGTGAGTTAGTATCTTATTCTCAGTCGGATCGGCCGCGGTGTACTAGTGGTTATGCTCCTTGCCTCTGGTCCCGAGGGTCGCGGTTTCAAACCCGGCCGGTGTCGATGGATTTTCTTAGGATGGAAAAATCCAAGGAATAAGTCCTCCAGGGAGGGACTTTAAGCCGTGGGTCCCGAGTCTGAAGAGTTCCAGGCTCGTAAAGCAAAATTTCCCGAATTTTCCCGTCCTAGTACTACCTAGATTTCCTAGATGTCAGTATGAGGCGGAACGCTGACCACGGACCACTCCAATGACATCTATACGAAAACAAGTGTAACTAAATTAGTATGGGGCAAATTCTTCTCTGTAGGGGAGAGCGCCTAAATCTCGGTTAAGGGAAACATGGGCTTACAAGACAAGATTCACAGTCGTCCTCAGCTATCAGCATTATAATTTTTATAAGAAGCTTTTCGAAAACATGTTTCATCTTCTGTTTGTAGATTGGTACTAACTGTTGCTAATAACGAGTTTCTAAAGAGGGCTTTGGTCATTGGGTACGTTCTCATTTAAAACACCTTAAGTTTACATTTTAAAAGTTTTATATAGTGACTTTAACGGAGATGCGTAATGTACTTTGAAAATAAAAGTCCTGTCCTGAAATTATATTTTGTAAATTTCTATGCCAGAATTTTTTGTTTAACATAAAATCTCAACCTTTTTAACATATATTGACTCTGTCATTTAGAATTGGCAAATTACTTTAACTGAACATTTGTAAATTAACGTTATTTCATTAGAGACCTTTTGCAGACAATGAGGCTGTGATTTCTGGCTTACGTTGCCAATTTACAAAATGGGTAAAATATGTGAAACATATAAGTTGGAAATATCTACTCCAAAAACAAAAGTTTTAGCGTTAAAATTGCATTAAAGTATAAAGTCATCATAATGGCTCGACAGCCCTATGTTGGCCTTGGCCGAAAGTATAAAGTAGGCCTATAAAATTCCTCTTTCATCACCCATTCATGCCACATGTCGTTCCCATCGCAGTCTACCCCAGTCTACCATAATTAACTGTTCTTATTATATCTGGTTTCCTATAAAGTAGACGTAGCTCACTGTTATAAAGTCTTCACCGTTCGTCTGTCTGCTGACCTCTCTTTGGACCAAATTTTTCCTACAGTCCAGCCGCTCGGTAGCCGGCTCTGACGTTTTCGCTACAGTGTTGTCGATATGGATATTCAGTGGAGGGGCAGCTTCATGTACCACGCGGTTAGTAGAAGTACAACCGACAACATAGCAGAATTTCAAACTCACTAGCGGCGTCAAGAGCAGTGATTGGTTGTAGCAGACGTTTCACTCCCAATTCAACTATTTCCTTATTGGCAGTAGAGGTCGAATTTCACCATTTACCCATCGTACAACCTAAATGTCAAAGCTGGAGAATCAGCGGCTGGACTTTAAGAATTTTATTCTCAATTACCTGTAATCTTTTCTCCTCCGTTAAAACTAAGAGTCCATGTTTTGCATCCATATAATATAACTGGTAGAATAATAGTTTTATATATTTTCAGTTTAACTTTTTTGAGAGAAGCTGGGACAAGAGTCCCTGAAATCATAATAGCATTCTTTCCAGAATTGAGCCTATGTTAATTTATTTGTGCATCTCATTCCTATTTGTGATTACACAGCTCTACAAAAAGAAATTGTTGTTCAGGATATCTCTGCGAATTTCTGTTTTCAAGTGCACAGTTTACAAATATATTCATGTAAGTGCTGAATGTGCTCTAAAAATTATAGAAGAAAATTCTACAAAAAGGCATTTCGCTGAAATATAACATGGATTTTCGATATTTTTGTTTCCATTTACGTTGGTATATACTAGTTTTCAAAAAACGATTGACATTATATATATATATATTCATATTTTTCGTTTTTTTGTAGTGTAAAATGAAAATAAAGATTTAAAAACCCGGAGTAAATCTATCAAAATCATTAGTAGTTTCATGAATTATGAACAAAAAATATCCAAAATTAATCTTATATCAAGGGCTACAAAGCACTGTTGACAGTGTTAATATTGGTCCTAGGAATTTGAGGAAATTTTTACGTGGATTATTATTATTATTATTATTATTATTATTATTATTATCGTTATTATTACTATTTTTTTTTGTATTGCGGATGAGCCCATGTACGTAAAGTACTTAGAGGTGTTTCTTTGAGCCCAAATTTCTTTCATTCTTTTGCTATGAGTTTGTTTCCTATCATCTGTCCAAGTTGTTCCAGTTTTTTTCTTTGGTTTGTCCTCTTGGTCAACTTGCCACTTATTCACCTTAATTCTAAATATATCTCTGTTTGGGATATCTTCTTTAGTAATTCCTGCCAATTTTAAGCCCTTTTTGACTTCATCAATCCACTTCATAGTCCCAGGTCGAATTATATTTCTAATTGTTTCGATACAAACTATAAACGGTATTAAAATGGGAGGAGTCCCTTGTGGGACCAAATGGGCAAATATATGCTGTGTATTATTGATTCATCCAAATACTATAAATGTTAATCATAGAGGTAATGCTAGGGATAAAGTTATTGTTATATGACTGGTACTAGTATCCACTGGAGCTTTACTTCTGTTTTCGTAGAATTCCATTATCTGTTTTGTAAGCCTATTTGGGTTCATTCGTTTAATATGGCCATAAAATTTTAGCCTTCGTTTTCTAATACCACTATGAATGTCTGTATATATTTTTATTTCTATTTCTATTATTATAATTATTATTATAATTATCTTCATCAGACCTATAATTATATAACGTTTTGATTTTTAATTCTACCATAATTCATTTTTGCTCTTCAGCTTTTTTTCTGTATAATCTTAACAGCTTTATCAAAATGAAAATATAAAATTGCGAAATGAATAATTTTAAGGCTGTGCACTTATGGCAGCAGGTTTAAGGGTGTGGTTAGTACCATCTTAACGACTTCTTGTACCTTACGTTACTGTAATATAGTCATAACTATTCCCATACTTCCTTAGTACTCCGCTTTATGTGCGGGGGAGATGCCATTTTGTATTCTTCTCCGTTTGCCAGGAATATAAAAGTCGTGACTGTTTAGTAATGAGAACTGTTTCCTTTATTCACCCTCGTTCTTCATTGTTTTGTCTAGAAAGGCATTTTGAAGTATTTCCTTAAACCCTCCGCTGTAATTCTGTGGCAGACATTTCTTATTCAAGAGATTCTTAGCGCGTGCGCAAACTAACAATCTTGAAAAGAACACAATGTGCCTTGACTTTCAGTATCTGCCATATAAAATACTGTTAGTTTAATTCTTGACGTTTACCTCAACTCTAGTTTGTTCCCTACAAAATAATTACATCGTCTAAGCTAATGTACGATTCTCATTTTGATAATTTGTACACATATGTATAATAATAATAATAGTAATAATAATAATCTATATATACAAAGAAGAAAGGATGTAAATGCAAAAATATCTACATTTTGAAGAATTTTAGGGTTAATAAATTCTATCTTCAAGCCAACAGTTAGTCCGAAAACATTCAAGACTAAAAATGTATAAAACACTGGCTCTTCCAACTGTTTTGTATGGTAGCGAAGCATGGATGTTAAAACAGAAGGATATACAGAGACTTAGATCTACTGAAATGAGATACCTTCGGAGGACTGCAGGATACACACTACTAGATCACAAAAAAAAAATGAAGACATCTTAGAAGAATTACACATGGAACCTTTAGAAAACAAAATTTCTGATTATAAGTCAAGATGGATGCAACATGTTCATCGAATGGAAGATCACAGGATACCCGAACAAATGTTAAGATACCAGCCTTCAGGAAGAAGAAGAGAAGAAGACCAGGACGTCCACTCAAAAGACTACTGGATAGTGCTTCTCTTGAGGCCGAAACAGGTCAACAAATGGCCTAAATTCGTGATGTGCTATGATGATGATCTATATCTACAGCTGTTTCACGTTTTGATTATCGATCGGAGTTGCAGCGGTGTTATTGTGTTTTATCTAGAGGACACGGTTGGAGATAAACATCCGACTACTCAGTACTGTGTGATCTAAAGAATCCCTAACACCCTCTCCAATTCACAATTTCACAAGACTATAGGCTATCCGCTCTTACCTCGTTAAAACAAAATCATGTGACCTGCTCGATTTTGATTGGTTATTGATACCGACGTACGATGTAGAACCAATAAGTACGCGAAAAAGTAGTTCCCTTCATTAAATTATAAATACGTCCTCTGAATACACTTGTTATTCTTCTTGATTGAAAATAATAATATTCAAAACATAGAAAATGTTCTAAAATATATATAATCAATAATTACAATTTAAAATAGTTTGTTACATATGGATGATGCATTTGAGTCATGCTTCAGTCGATTCTGATGTCACAGCATGGCTGAAAGTGTCAGTCAAGTGTTGCCATGTCGCCAACTAAATTTGTAAAACTCAAGTCTGGCTAATCTTTGACTAGTGGTCAAAAACAGTTATTTTAAGTGTATTTCACAAGTTTAGTGAAAAGTATCTAGAACTTCCAATTAAATATATAGTGAATTTAAAATCTGAGTAGTTCATCAAAAATTTAATTTCTACACAGTTGTTCTTATGCCGATGTATTGATAATATTAAATACATTAAATAACACTGAGCAACGAAAAATAAACTTTTTTTTGTCTCAGAAAGAAAAATATGTGATTCTGATAGTATTTTTTCTCCTTAATTCAAATATGATATGCAGTTCTTCTCCATCACGCAAGGTTTCCGAGAGACAGGCATTTATAATTTCAAACACTTTAATATTTTCTACATTCGTAACTACACAATATTCGAACATTCGGACTCACCTAGAAAGTAAGAAATGACGATTTTCTGCTATATTTCGCCTGTGGAGCATCCCTCTTGATGGTCCAATAATAATCGGCCAGCACATTAGGATTCCATTTGCCTTGATATCTCTTTTCCATAGCTGAAACCTTTTGAGTTAACTCATTTGGTTTTATTTTACAATGGACAATGTTTATAAATCCAGCTGGAACCTTAATAAAATTTATAATATTATTACTTATATTATAGGAATATTTATATGGACGAAAAAAGTTTATTAAAAAATAATTATTTAAATCCATTAATTGAAATTGAAATAAAAGAACTGTGGGTGATTGAGAAATTCCGAATACATATTTGAAAACACGATAAAAAAACTGCATTAAGTACCACTATTGGTACTCATGAGACAAAAATCATGTTGTCCAGTGTAATCGGGAATATTATATTTGAAATTTGCTGGACACCCTGAAAATTCCGTTACTGCAGTGGTTCAAGGCTGATAACTGTTGAATGTGATATATTGAATAATTATTGATCACAATTGGATATCCTGGACAAGATTAAGGCGGGTCAGATACACATTCAGTTAACCTTCATTTACTTGTAACTTCTCACATTTTCACATATGAACATCGTGTTCAACTTTCCTTCTGATTGTATCTCATCATCGTCTGCCAGCAAAAAAACTGACATTTATCAATTAATTAAAATAATGCTGTATGTAGGATAAGGGGAGGTATTTTCGTGATATACAGGATGTATTTCACCGTAAATATGCATAATCAACTGGGATAAACATATGTCTGCTAACTCTGCAACCAAGTCTATGATCATTGCCTTATTGTGAAGTGTGACAGAAAAACAAAATAATTACGTCATCATCTTATGGCACTAACTAACTCACTGGCACTATCGAACCCGTAATTTTTCTATCATTTTTTAGAGCAGCTTTCACATTATATATATTTTCTTACAGACAACATGGGCCGCGCAGACACAAGCTCTCTATACATCCCTATCCTGAGCCAATGTTTTCCAATCATCCCCTGTATAATCTACTTCCCTCAAATCATAGTTATTGTTATTCTCCCACCTCATTCTTGGTCTATCAATTCAGGATAGGGATGTATGGAGAGCTTATGTCCGCGCGGCCACGAACCTACGGGTTCGATAGTGTCAGCGTGTTAGTTAGTTAGTTAGTTAGTTAGAGAAAGAGTGCAGAAAAATAAAATTTATGTATAATATGTGTTACAAATAAATTAAATTAAACAAAATAAAATAATTTATCTCTAAGGAATGTATGTGTATTACTCATTCGTTTACGTTCATACTGAAAGTGCATTGTTGCAAAAATAAAATTGTGCAGTAGCAATGTGAATTGACTTACTCTGGCGTATTTATTATTAGTGGTTTAAAAAAAGTGAGTACATTTTATTATTTAAATTTAAATTAAACCCTGTCTAATCTTGGTTTCAGTAATTTCATTACTTTTTTTTTATATTTAGATATTCGCATCTGCTTCCATTATGCCTCGACATAGAACATTGACGGGTCGGAGAGAGAGACAAAGAAGGATATAATATAGTCCCGTACACATAACAATAGGCCAAATTCAAATTTAAATACTATAAATAGTATACAAATGTCAAATGACGCATTATTGTTTTTTTAAATATGGCTTAACCAAGCTATACCACACATTTCCTATCGTTCGTATTTTTAAAATAAATAGAAAATGAATGCATAATTACGTATTTGTGACAAACTTAAAAAAATGATGAATTGTGCTCGAATTTCGTCCGCTGGGCGACCACCAGTTATTATTACTTGGATAGGAAATACAGTGCATGCACATCCAATACTTCTTCCCCCGAGGAGTGATTTTGGAAATAAACAAGATGAAAATCCTACAAATTATGTTTAAGAAGAAGAAGAAGGAGGATAGGAAATGCACTCCATTCTATACACCAAAGAAAAACGGTAATGCCATAGACGAGAATCTAAACCTGATTCCTGAGAAACTTCTCAGATGAGCTAATTGTTACACTCCAGAGACAGTTCGTAAATACATGTACTGAAATGAAATCTGTTTAAAGTTCCTTTTCGGAGAAATGCTAAAAGAAATGTTTATGGTATTTATATAAGTTAGAGTTTTCTCATAACTGACGTGTGGGAATATTGCAGTGGGAGTATCTGCAATGTCGGATGTCTGCCAAGTTCACAAACACCTGCTGCAAAACAAGTGCAGTCTTAACAATACAATGCATATTCAGGAGTGCAACAAACTTACAATGTTACATAAAACATGACGCACACAGCTGCCTCCTATGAATTGTTATATAATTCTAGTCAGAGATCCCATGAAAAACACAAATAAACAAGACTACTACTTACATATGTACGTACGTAGTTTTCTGCCCAAGAGCAGGTCTTTCACTGCAAACTTAGCATTCTCCACCATTTCCTTAACTCAGCCTTCCTTTTTGTATCAGCATACAAACCATTTATTTTCGTATTGCCTATGATCTGATGTCTTTTTCTGTTTCTAATCTTACCATTGACCATTCCTTCTGGGGCATCCCCCACCCAAGCAGTTTCTTCTTAGCCAGTTGGCATTTCAATTCCTTTATGAGTTCCAGCATTGTTACTTTACTACTATTTGTTCTTATGCTTCCTTCCCCTCCTCGTTAACATGAGGTTTCTCTTCTGCCTCCCCGCCGTCGGAATTCATTCCTCTTCCGCCGCTGGAACTGTTGGAATCGTTCTGAGTTTCTTCTTTGTCTGGATTCTCCACCTTGGCCTCTACGGCAAGGGTGTTCCTACTGGCAGCTACGCTACCATCGGCATAGTCCAAGGGATCATAAAAATCATACTATCACCTCCACTAACGACGTCATGCAGTTCCCAGGGGGCGGACCATCAAAATAATAGTTCAGTGTGAATCTTCGAGTGAATTATCTTGTCTTAAATGCTTATTTTTTATTTATTTAATTATTTTACCTGATGGAATTACCGTAGCATAGTGGTTAAGGCACTGAGCTACAAGCCGGAGGGTCGAGGGTTCAAGTCCCGTTGGGGTCAGGATTTTTAAACTGACCCAAACCCTCTGGCGGCACTATGGCCCTGGGGTCAACTCAGCCTCTAACTGAAATGAGTACCAGACGCCGTAAAGGCTGCCGTCACGCAGGGCTGACAACCCGGCTGACATAAAGTGCCGATTGTCTAGAAAAAGTAGGAGCCTTAACCTCCTACTATCCCAAGGGCCTCCTGAGGCCTGTTGTGGGATCACTTTTTACCTGATGGAATTAAGACTGTAAGGTCTTCTCTTCCACTTCACTAGGGTTAAATTATACATATAATAACAATTATAAATTATCTACAAGTTGATTAATGATAGGTAATTGATATAGCCTACACAATGTAGAGTTGACAAGGGAAGGTAAAGAAAGAAATAACCTTTAATTTAAGTAATTGGTTTGGTAAAGAAAGTTTAAATTATAAAGGAATAATAAAAATATGCATGGAACACGGTTATAACTTATGACATTGTCTAAGGAAATATGTAGTGAGTTTTTTTTTACTATTTTTGATTCGGGGGAGGGATGTCTCGGAAGTGGCTCTGGCATTGAGCTGGTCGGTCTTCCGGTGAGGCCTTCCATGCTCTTATGTGGTCTGAAAAAATGTGATAGGCTACAGAGTTTCAAATCTCTCCCGACAGATAGTGCCACTAGTAGCCCTATAAAGATAGAGGTTAAACTAAGATAAAAGAGAGATAAAGTGAATTAGTAATGAGTTTTAACTTCATCATCAACAATCGCGGATTAAGTCCATGTGCCTTGTTCTGGTCTCATAGATTCCCATTCAAGAAGTTCAATCCATCTCTTTTTCGTTCTACCAATATTACTATTTCTTTTTGGTTTGTAATTAAGTATAATTTTTGGAATTCGTTCATATTTTATTCTTTGGACATGTTCTTTCCAGTTTTTTTCTAGATTGTTTTATTTTATCTAAAGTTTTAAAATGTTTAGCTCATTTCTATCATCTTCATTTCTTCTGGTGGATATGATGTTTAGCCTTAAGATGGCAACTCTATCGTTCATCTCACTCTGCGGAACACCAGTGACGTACCCAGAGGAAATATTGTCATTATTAAAAGTCTCAGTTTATCTCGTTGATGTAGGTGTTGCGATATCGGTGTTACCGTGAGAATTAATCTTTTTTTTTCTGTCAAGTTTATCAATGTTTGCCTGTTTGTGGATGTGAAATGTCCGTCGCCGTGGGGTAGAGTCCCTGCCTTCCACTCCGGCGACCCGGATTCGATTCCCCGCGGGGTAGGGGATTTTAAATGTCCACCTTGGGTCTGGGTGAGTGTCATGTTTTTGTGTCTATATAAAGTAAAGTAAAGTGATCCCACTACAGGCCTCAGCAGGCCCTTGGGTTAGTAGGAGGTTAATGCTCCCACTTTTTCTAGACAATCGGCACTTAACGTCAGCCGGGTTTTCAGCCCTGCGTGATGGCCGCCTTTATCTGCAGAACAATAGTCTGGTACTCATTTTCGTTAGAGGCTGAGTCGATGCTAGGGTCATAGTGCCGCCAGAAGGTTTGGATCAGTTTAAATATCCTGACCCCACCGGGACTTAAACCCTCGATCTTCCGTCTTCTAGCACAGTACCTTAACCTCTACGCTACGGCGTGTCTATATGTGAGAATAAAAAAAGGGTAAAACAAAAAGGAAAACTGCGTAAGAATATCTGATTTTTAGTCTGTCGCCGTGGCGTTGTCGGTAGAGTCCCTACCTTCCACTCCGGCGACCCGGGTTCGATTCCCGGCGGGGTAGGGGATTTTAAATCTCCACCTTGGATCTGGGTGTGTGCGCTGTCCATGTGTATATTTGTGAGAGTAAAATAAAGTTAACAAAAAGGTAAAACAAGAAGGAAGAGCAGTGTAAACAAAAAGGGGGGGAGAAGATCCTATTAAAGTTCATATTACTTTTTAAATTGCGTGAAGTGCAATTATCGATGACTGTTCTACATAATCACGTACATAATGACGACTTGTTGTCTAAAGTAAAATTATAATAATCATTGGAATATAGTTATAGAAAGTAGCGGTAAAATCGCACGACCTTAACATGTAATATCCTATAAGTCATTAAACTCATTTTTGACTTTAGTCGCACCTACATACAAAGTTCAATGTTATTCAGGTTAAAATAAAAATATTGTACCAATTTCCTGTAAACATGTTTTTAATAGTCCCGCACAGTAGCTGATTGGCGCAAATCTACAGAACATGCGTTGATTCGAATCCTCGTGGTATTTCGGCCAGTATGAGACCTTTGCCCAACTAGCCACTCGAGGAATTTTCTATTCAGTCATCCTCAGCTGTAGACCTACAGTACCGGTATGTAGTTCAGAATTACTGAGTATTTCAAGTAAGTTTAAGAAGCATATTTTAATTGAATAGTTACTTCAACTCTGATAGAAATTGTTAAAACAAAAAACTGTACATTTTCTTTCATCAGGCAATAATAAATTACGGACTCGGGCGGGAGTAAAACATGGTATTTTGATGTTTTGAAGTTAGTAAGTAGCGTAGTGGTTAAGGCACTGAGCTACAAGCCGGAGGGTCGAGGGTTCAAGTCCCGTTTGGATCAGGATTTTTAAACTGACCCAAACCCTCTGGCGGCACTATGGCCCTGGGGTCGACTCAGCCTCTAACTGAAATGAGTACCAGACGCTTCTTCTGGGGTAAAGGCGGCCGTCACGCAGGGCTGACAACCCGGCTGACATAAAGTGCCGATTGTCTAGAAAAAGTGGGAGCCTTAACCTCCTACTACCCCAAGGGCCTCATGAGGCCTGTTGTGGGATCACTTTACTTTGGGGCACGCCGTAGCGTAGTGGTTAAGGCACTGAGCTACAAGCCGGAGGGTCGAGGGTTCAAGTCCCGTTGGGGTCAGGATTTTTAAACTGACCCAAACCCTCTGGCGGCACTATGGCCCTGGGGTCGACTCAGCCTCTAACTGAAATGAGTACCAGACCCTTGTTCTGGGGTAAAGGCGGCCGTCACGCAGGGCTGACAACCCGGCTGTCATAAAGTGCCGATTGTCTAGAAAAAGTGGGAGCCTTAACCTCCTATTACCCCAAGGGCCTCCTGAGGCCTGTTGTGGGATCACTTTTACCTAACAAACGGAGTAGTATCTAGGTACCAGGAAAAGAAAGTATAAACATTTCTGCGATCTGTTGACATATTAAAAAAATAATTACAGCATTTCACTCAGAATATATGATGCTCTATTATCTTAATATATAAAAATGTCGTGTCACGTTGTTTGTCCGCGATGGAATCCTGAACTACTGAACTGATTTTAATAAAATGTTGCACACTGTGTGCAGTTTGATCCAACTTGAGACTTAGGGTAGTTTATAACTAGATTTATAGTAGCATTATTTTTTTATTGCAAATTGTTTTTTATTATTTAAGAAAGAGTTATATTTATTTGTGAATTCCATACGATTCTAACAGATGGCGGTGTAATTATCTGTGAATTCCATACGATTCTAACAGATGGCGGTGTAAGGTAATTTGGTAAGGTAATTGGTTTATTATTTAACAAAGAGAGATCCAGATGGCTGTGCTTTTGGTTGCAACCGCGAATTTCAATTGAATTACAAATATTGATTATTTCATAATTTAAGTCTGTTCAGTGTTTATTTTATTTTCAATATTATTAATTTTGTGTGTAAGTATTAGTTTTAAGTAATCTGTCTGAAAGACAGCAACTTAATTTAAATTTTTAACGTATACCTTAGCCACAGAAACGCGTGGCCGGGACTTCTAGTATGATATATAATCTCATTTCTCTAAAAATGTCAATAACTATGTTTTACATCCATGTCCTCAAGTGTTCTTTAGCTCTGAGATATCTATAAGTTATATACTTTCTTACATAAATATTATATATATATATATATATATATATATATATATATATATATATAAATTAGAAAGTTTTCTTGAGTTTTCCGCGTCTTGGATTCAAGTTCGGCCTTTGGCCACTGATTCCGGCGTTTCGGCATGATCCCACATGCCATTATCAAGGAATGATAAGTTCGAGTCACGGTTTAGGCCTTATATAATTGAACACATAGAGCGGTTAAGGTAGGAAGCCTTGGCGCAGAGCTACGGGACTTGCGCTGGTTCGAGTCTCCATGGGGGAAGAAATTTTCTCATGGTATTTCGGCCAGTATGGGACCGGTGCCCACCCAGCATCGTGATGCAATTGGGTAGCTACAATAAGTAGCGGCTCCAGGTTGAGGAACCAGCTATAACGGCTGGGGGACTCGACATGCTAACCACATGTCATCCCTACACTGGCTGTTGATCATCTACCTCTGTGATTAACACATGTGGATGTGAAGGGCCAGCAGCCGGCTGGTAAAAGGGCAACCGCTGAAAAGTGGAAAGACCCTCAATCGGATTAAAGTCCCGCGCCGTAGCCGAGCGGTTAAGGTAGAAAGCCTTGGCGCAGAGCTACGGGACTTGCGCTGGTTCGAGTCTCCATGGGGGAAGAAATTTTCTCATGGTATTTCGGCCAGTATGGGACCGGTGCCCACCCAGCATCGTGAGGCAATTGGGTAGCTACAATAAGTAGCGGCTCCAGGTTGAGGAACCAGCTATAACGGCTGGGGGACTCGACATGCTAACCACATGTCACCCCTACACTGGCTGTTGATCATCTACCTCTGTGATTGACACATGTGGATGTGAAGGGCCAGCAGCCGGCTGGTAAAAGGGCAACCGCTGAAAAGTGGAAAGACCCTCAATCAATCGGAAGAGTTTTCGCTGTGGTCCGTTTCCGTAGACTTATCATTCCTTGATAATGGCATGTGGGATCATGCCGAAACGTCGGAATCAGTGGCCAAAGGCCAAACTTGAATCCAAGAAAACACGAGAAAACTTTCTTATTCATACTTATATCCGCGAAAATCTACAATATAACACATACATACACATACATGGCCAGGCGGACATATCACTGAGATAATGTTTTCTAGTATTCCCTGTTTAATTCACCTATCTCAAATCATGGTTAATGTTATTTTCCTACCTCATTCTTTGCTTACCTTCTAGACGCTTTTAAATCTAGCTTTTCTACAAGAAGTTTCCATATCACTATTTTATTCCTCATTATTTCCACATGTTCTGTCCATTGCATTCTACGAGACTTATGTGTTGTTATTGCATCTGGTTTCTCATAAACATCACGAAGCTCATTGTTATGTATTTTACATTCACCTATTTGTCTCACTTTGGTTCAAAAATTGTCCTAAAAACTTTTATTCTAAAATACTCGTGATCTTTATAGAGGCCTAAATGTCATGTACCCCCCCTCTTCTCTCTCTCTCTCTCTCTCTCTCTCTCTCTCTCTCTCTCTCTCTCTCTCTCTCTCTCTCCTTCCCTCCTCCTTCTCTCTCTCCTTCCCTCCTCCTTCTCTCTCCTATGCACACGCAGATATACAGTATATCCAACTACAGGCCATATGATACCCTTGGGGTAGTAGGAGGCTCCCACTTTTTCTAGACTATCGACTTTGATATCAAACTTCTTGACGGCCGCCTTACCCAGAACAAGCATTTGGTACTCATTTCTATTTGAGGCTGAGTCGAACCCAATGTCATGGGACCGCCAGAATAATTGGGTCAGTTTAAAAATTCCGGTTTGTAGCATATTGTCGTAACCAACCACATTATGGCGTATTAGTGAATAAATGAATTAAGATGGGAGCGCTGAGTGCTACTTACGTCGCTACTGTGCTGCCCATCAGCTTCTGTTAATTAAAACAGGTTAGTTGGCATGAAGACGAAGGCTGAGTCCATTAACCCCAAAATTTAGAATAATTTAGAATAAATAAATAAATTAGTAGAATGCTATTAGCCAAGACAGAAGACTGAACAAGAAGTTGCAGAGCTAGGAGAGACTGTGAAAATTTAGCTGACGTAGAACACTGATGCATTAAATCTAAGAACAGCTGCACTAGCGGCGAAACAACCCTTGGAAACCATAACGCATGCAATATTACACTAACTACATAGTTAATAACACCACAAACAGCACTTTATGGTATATTAAAATATTTTTATTTTTTGCGTTGCACTTTCTCCCTCTCATTCCTTCTTCCTGCAGATGCAATCTGCCTACGGTACCAGTTTTCCCAGGAACCTTTTTGTAGCTTGTTATTACCATTATTAAATTTAATTTAAGTGGAGTTTAGGTGCCTACAACGTAAAATGAATACCATATTCTTCTAAAGGTAATGCCTTGCCAGTGAAACATTTCTTCTCTTTTTCAGCTGCCCCTTTCGTTTCTTGAAATTCTACAAATTAATTTGTACCCCTCCACAGTCAGCAGTAAATTAAATTAATCAGTCTATCCATGCTCAAGCACTCGTTCATACATGCACTGGAGCTCTTTCGTCTCTGAACTACTTGCCAGAACAAAATTATTGTCGCTTGTTGGCCGTAGCGTCGACATCATGGCGTTTTGCCGAAAATAATGTCACAAATGATCGTGAAATACTTCTAAAATAACTCCAAGCGCGACAGGCCTAGAAGGCTCTTGGCCTACCAGCCGATTGTTGTCCTTACATCAACATATATATGAATCATAGAAGCAGACGATCATTCAACCAGTATAGGAGTTACATGTGGTAAGCATGTCGGGTCCCCCAGCAGTTATTGCTGGTTTTCTCAACCTGGAGTCGCTACTTATTGTAACTACACAAATGCCTCACGATGCTAGGATTACACCGGTCCCATGCTGGCAGAAATTCCATGAGAAAATTTCTTTCCCATTCAGAACTCGAACCAACGCAAGTCCCGTAGTTCTGCGCTAAAACATCTTGCCTTGACCAATTTTACAGTCTGTGATGAGCCCACTTATCGCTGACAAAAACACAACTTCCGTCTTCGCCACAGATTATATAGGCGGGGAGGAACTTTCTAGGCTAATGATCTAGACCTTTTCAGAATGAAAATTTCTTGCCATTGATCCTTCCCGAAAGGGGAAATGAGACTCGTAAATATTTCTGAAATGAGAGCCTAGAATTTTCGATGATCTGCGCGGTCTTTCAACTTGCGAATCGGGGACTCGCAAATTTATTTCTACCAATGCCAGACCACTATTCTCTTCTTCGCCCGCGCAATCATCGTTAATACGACCCGTTACATCTTCTTCTTCTTCTTCTTCTTCACTTCATGGGCTAGGCAAAAATTGCCTGTTCCCCTCACAGTTGTTCTGTCCATCTCTTCACTGGCCTTCCTACATTCCTAGAACCTCTTGGCTTGTAGTTGGTAATCTTGTTACATTCATTCTCTCCACATGTGTAGGCCTATACCATTTCTCTCTATATTATCCGATTTTCTCATTCATTAAACAAATTAAATAACAATGAACAACCTCCAAATCAAAACAAACAATCGGATCTATCTATAACGGCTGGGGGACATATCATGCTGACCACATGTTACTCCGTATACTGGCAGATTGATCATCTACCACTGTGATTATCGCATGTGGATGTGAGGACAATAGCCGGCTGGTAGGCCAAGGGCCTTCTAGGCCTGTCGCGCCATGGAGTTTGGAGTTTGGTCATGTTTTGAGAAGGTAAGATCGAACAAAAATGGCTATGTAATAGAATCCCCAAGAATGTTGTTAAATTGCAATACAAGAAACAAAAATAACGATGAGTTAGGAAAAAAGAGAATAGCGTAATAGAAGTTAACGTCGCATTGAAAATGTGTAAAACATGAATTTAAAACTTTAACACTTTGCTTCTAATATAGAAGGAAGTAGTGACTCAAGAACAAACCTGCTCCATTTTAAGAATGTGCTGGAGGCCATATGTAGGCCCTGAGGGAGTATATATATTCTCACAACATGTAACACTCATTTCGTACTTGCAATGAGTCACCTAATTTATAAACCGTTATGATTATTATATAGTATTTTGTATGATATACTCTCTCAAGTTCATGTCTTATCATTTTATTGCTGAATTGCTGTTATGGTATTATTTATAAACAAAAGTTTTATAGAATCAAATGTTCATAACCAACTTGCTGGCTCTTTTGAACCTGTATAATCATGGCCGCACGGACATAAGTTCTCCATAAATCCCTATCCTGAGTTAATGTTTTCCATCCCCTGTATAATGCATTTCTCTCAAATCATGGTTAATGTTATTATATCACCCCATTCTTGTTGTTCAAGCTAAGCGTTTTCCCTCTGGTTTATCTACAAGAAGCTTCCATGCCCCACTTTCATTCCCCATTCGTGCAACATGTCCTGCCCATCGCAGTCTACGTGACTTAACTGTTTTATTGTATCTGGGTTTCTATAAATATTATATAACTCAATCTTATGAAGTCTTCTCCATTCGCCTGTCAGTGTGTGTCTCTTTGATCCAACAATTTTCCTAAGAACTTTATTCTCAAATACTAGTATTTTTTTCTCCTCCCTTAAAGAAGGCGTCCGTGTTTCGCATCCATATAATAGAACTGGAAGAATAGCAGTTTTATATATTTTTAGTTCAACGTTTTTTAATAATAATATAGTAACAAAAATAATTATTTAATTATATGGAGATTTTCAGTGTTTCCACATTTTTCTGCGCCTCAAGGTTTATTTTTAACTTCTCCAGCGTCTCTATCCATCTACTCCATGTCCTCCAGTCTTCTTGTTCTCATTCCAGTTCTTATTTATTTCATCAATGAGTTTCAAGGTCTTTCTTTCTTTCTTCTTCCAGATAGGCACCATACTAATATTTTCTGGGCAACCTTTCTTCTTTCATTCGTCATACATGCCCATCGCCCATACCAATTTAACTGCTTATATCTTATATAATCTGCTATTTTTTCTCGAACTTTTTTCTTCAATTTAGAATATATTGCTGCTCTCCTCAAGAAATCGTTTTCCATCGACCTGAGGTTTCATTGAATTTCCATGCTTCAGCATTTGTGACAGTACTTCTCACTGTTGAATTATATTTTTTGTAATTTATTTTTCCAGGTTATGTGTCTGTTACCCAGAACACCATTTAACATTTCTGTTATTGCTCTACATTTATTTATTCTGTTCTTAATGCCACCTTGACTATCCCCTTGTATCTGCTTTTACCCCCAAATTCTCATATTCATCACATCCTCTGGTATACCCCTTCTGATCTTCTAAAATTAAATCTTGTTTCTACTCCACGTCTCATATATATATATATATATATATATATATATATATATATATATATGGGCACGCCGTAGCATAGTGGTTAAGGCACTGAGCTACAAGCCGGAGGGTCGAGGGTTCAAGTCCCGTTGGGGTCAGGATTTTTAAACTGACCCAAACCCTCTGGCGGCACTATGGCCCTGGGGTCGACTCAGCCTCTAACGGAAATGGGTACCAAACGCTTGTTCTGGGGGTAAAGGCGGCCATCACGCAGGGCTGACAACCCGGCTGACATAAAGTGCCGATTGTCTAGAAAAAGTGGGAACCTTAACCTCCTACTACCCCAAGGGCCTCCGGGTCTGTTGCGGGATCACTTTACTTTACTTATATATATATATATATATATATATATATATATATATATATATATATAATTTATCTTCAAACTCCAATTATTATATTCTCCCAATAATTTTCTGAAGATAAATTCCATATCTTAACATTCTTGTGCAATTATTATTTGGTCATCCGTAAATAACAGTGTATATATTGTATCTGTTGTTCCATCTCCAGTTGATACTCCCATTCCTGAATATAATAATAATAATAATAATAATAATAATAATAATAATAATAATTCCTTCCAAGTATTAGGCCAAGGCCTGTTACGATCCTATAGAAAATTTTCCCTCCAGCGTTTCATAGGACGGCCCAGTGATCTTCGTCCTCTTGGTATATAATTATAAACAGCTTTGGGGATCCGATTTGAACTCATTCTTTCAAGATGGTGTTTCCAATTTAGTTGGTACTGTTTAATATATTCCAAAATTGGCGTAGTCTTCAATTCTTTTAAGATATCGGTGTTCCTTTTCCGATCTCATCTAGTGTAACCCGCTGTTCTGCGCATGCATCTCATTTCACAAGCCGTTATTCTGCTTTCATGTTGTCTTTTTAGTGTCCATGCTTCACTTATCATAGGTCAACACTGGTCTAGCCAAAGTGTTATATAAACGTAATCTGGTGTTCTTTTTTTTGTACAAGGGATGGTTTCATAACTTGATTAATAATTCCCAAACTTTTATTATAACTAGTAATTTTTTCAGGGATATCCTTTTCATCCTAGATAGAGAGTTTACGATCTAATAATAATAATAATAATAATAATAATAATAATAATAATAATAATAATAATAATAATAATAATAATAATAATAATAATTTATTCTGTAGTGTTCTGCCCTGGGGCAGGTCTTTCACTGCAATCATAGCATTTCCATGCCAAGCTTTGCAGCTTTCCTAGGGAATTATATGTGTGGTAGCTTCTCCGTTGCTCTCCACACCGGTGAAATTAGGATGATAATGATTTTTGAGAACAGTTGGGTCCAAGGGTTCCTGACGTTTGTCTTACAGATGAGGAAAACCCCCGAAAAAAAACTCAATCAGGAGCCTGTCCCGACCGGGAATCGAACCCGGGCCCGCTGCATGACGAGGCAGAACGCTACCTCGAGACTACAGCGGTGAACCTAATAATAATAATAATAATAATAATAATAATAATAATAATAATAATATGTTGATTTTAAGTATTTTATGTTTTTTTATAGTTTGATAAAAGTAAAGTGATCCACTACAGGCTTCAGGAGGCCCTTGGGGTAGTCGGAGGTTAAGGCTCCCACTTTTTCTAGACAATCGGCACTTGATGTCAGTGAGCCGGGTTATCAGCCCTGCGTGACGGCCGCCTTTACCCCAGAACAAGAGTCTGGTACTCATTTTCGTTAGAGGCTGAGTCGACCCCAGGACCATAGTGCCGCCAGAAGGTTTGGAACAGTTTAAAATCCTGACCCCACCGGGACTTGAACCCTCGACCTTCCGGCTTGTAGCGCAGTGCCTTAACCACTACGCTACGGCTAATTAGATACAGGAAGAATTTTTTGAAGCAGTTGTGGATTTCACATTGACTGTCGTTAATGTTACATAATTCTGAAGGCATCCTGCGATTATGGAAATAGCATTATTATCCCGCCAGTAGTACCAAATTCGGCTAACGAGCTTCGCTACAATACGCAAAGTTGGAGTGGGCCCGAGAAGTTAATGAACTGAAGGGCAATAAGTGGAATGGCTTTTCAGAACACGCAAATTTATTGCAGCACAAAGTTACCCGAGCGTAAACCAGCTGACGTTGTCTAGTTCATGACCCGTCTTTCCCTTAATCGCAGCTTTACCTCCACAATGTTTTAGTACTCACATTCACAAAAAATAATTCGATTTAAAAATCTGCATGTCTTGTGTAACAGTTAGTATAACACTAGGACATGTGATAGATTTCCGATCCAATATTTACCATTCTCTCCTCTATATGAGGGGTTTAGAGCAATAGTGTATCAAGTTCATATTTTACACTTTTGAGAAAAATTGATAGGATAAAAGTTAAAGACATCCATCCATAGTAATCCTGCCATCCTGCCCGAAGGCAGGTCTTACACCGCCATCATAGCATTTTCATGCTATGCTTTGCAGTTTTACTAGGAAATTATAGGTGTGGTAGCTTCCCGTTGATTTCCACACCGGTGAAGGATGATGATAATGATAAAGATGATGATGATGGCCATATGATTTCGGGGACCGTTTGGGCCTTAAAGTTTTCCTGACAGTTTCTTACAGGTGAGGAAAACCCCGATAAAAACCTCACCCAGAAAATGTGCCCTGACCGGGGATCGAACCGGGGCCCGCTGCATGACAAGGCAGCACGCTACGTCGAGACCACAGCGGTGGACTATACATATATATATATATATATATATATATATATATATATATTAGTTTAACTTTTTTGAGAGAAGTTGGGACAACAAAGAGGCCCTGCAATGCTTAATAATATGCATTTGAAGATTTTTTTTTTCTATGTGCATCTCATTCCTGTTTGTAATTATTGTTCCTTGATATTTGAAGGGGACATGCCGTACCGTAGTGATTAAGGCACTGCGGTACAAGCCGGAAGGTCGACGGTTCGAGTCCCAGTGGGTCAGGATTTTTAAACTGACCCATGCCTTCTGGCGGTACCATTTCCTTGGGGTCGACTTAGCCTCTAACAGAAATGAATACGAGACGCTTGTTCTGGGGGTAAAGGTGGCCGTCACGCAGGGCTGATAACCCGGTTGACACCAAGTGCCGATTTTCTAGAAAAAGGTGGGAGCCTTAACCTCCTACTGCCCCAAGGGCCTCCTGAGGCCTGTAGTGGGATCACTTTACTTTAGATATTTGAATTCAGTCAACTCTTCAAAATATCTCTCGTTTGTCATTAAATGTACAATTCCGTTACATAATGTATTTCTATGTGTGACCATATATATTTAGTTTAATTAATGCTTATTTCCAGTCCCAATTTCTTAGTGATACTCAGTAGTGTGCAAAATTACTAGATATAAATATCCCACATACTGTTAATTGTTAAAAAAATTCAGTTTTGCCCCATCGTCATAATTTCTCTTAAGAGTTGGAATTTTAGTAGTACCAGTTGAACTGTTTTTTTTTGTCCAATGTAACCACGTTGTCTTTTATGACATTTCTGGCTTTGTCCCCTGGCATTGGCGGAATTGTAATTCATTTCTTAGGTTGGGGCACCTGGAAGGCGGAGTTACGTTTACCCGATGATATGATGGGTGATAATGATACTGAAGTGCCAGCAAAATCCTTAACTTATACTTAACCTAAATCTCAGACCATGGGAACCACAGGAATAATTCCCTTTGAGGAAACAATTCTTATACTGCTTTTCTGAACAATTAGAAGCAGAAACAGTAGAAGAAAAACTCAGCAGATATAAATAAAACTGACTAGATCGTGTAAAAAGAATGTATAATTCAAAATCCCAAAAATGATGATGCAATATAAACCCAAAGGACATCGTCGAGCAGGAAGACCTCTTAAAAGACTTTAGATGGAGCGGAAACAGATCTACAAAGGGCTAATTCGTGACGGATGATGATGATGAAGGAAAAATTCCTATGGTCTGACCTGGAATTGAACCCGGGACCTCATGAACTGTAATCAGGAACGCTGACCACTAGCCCATGAGGCTGGCAGTTCAAGTGCAAATACATTGAATTCATGAAGAGCCAGCCGTTCGGACTGATCAGCTGGTCCTTTCTCTTCTCAGCTGTTTACATTCAGGGTCACACATGTAGATGAAGGATGACCCAGTTCAAGGTCGTGAGAAGCTTTCCACGAGGTTCTGATACAAGAGATCAGAATTAACTGAACAAGGTCCTGTGGAACGTCATAAAGTCTCTAAATTAACAAAACAATTTACCGCTACTGTAAATAGTATTATCAACATTGACGGATTAAGCCCATGTGGCTTGTTCCGGTCTCATAGATTCTCATTCTAAAAGTTGAATCCATCTCTTTTTCAGTCTACCAACATTCCTGTTTCCTTTTCGTTTGTAATTAATAGAGGGCGGATTTCTGCATATTGCATGTTTTATTCCTTCAAAGATAAACATATGCAAGGAAGAGGAAAATGCGTTTCATGTCATTCGGAATCAATTGGCAAAATGTTATAGTGCATATAAATGCATATTCACGGGATTAGCGCATATTTCACTAATATGTGCATATGGGTGCATATATTATACTTTTTTTCTATTTAATTTTGAAATATTAGTTTGTGCTTTATTGTCACGTTTTTGCAAATGAAGACAATTTTGTTTTCATAAGTAATGCTACGATTGATTTCCAAATTATCGATTTATCTAGAGAAGTTAGAAATCAAGAGTGGCATTTGTTAGGACTATTTAACGAATAAAATTAAGCTGTTTACTCTCAAATCATTATTTAACTGTAGTTATTTTAAAATATTTATATATTTAATGTAAACGGCGATGTTTGAAAACGAATGAGAAAGGATAGGTACGCTTCATCTGCTTCTTTTGTTTATCACTGCAACCAGATCATACTATTTATTGCCAAAGGCAGGGGCCAAATGATCGCAATATTGTAAGAATGCTCTCTAGTGGAGAAAAAATGAAACACATGAAACTATATGTTAATTCATTTCTCATGTCGTATGATGTAGATATGACAATTATATTTTTTTGGATTGTTACCTGGGAAAAAATACATTTAAGAAAGTGCAAACAGCGGTTTCTTTTTTTGGTGGTATAATCAATTGCTACAAATGTTTTTATATTAACTCCCGCATGCGGCATGTATTGACATTCATGCACTATATATACAATCTGGTAGCCGTATTTCTCACAGGCTCAGTCACTGCAAAATAATGGTCAGACCTGTTCAGAATATTGAAAAGGAGGAGCTTTCTTTAATATGGTAATTATAACACTTATAAATATTTCGTGAAACACGACTCTGATTGGTTGTAAAACAGAAATCATTGAAACGTGATTGGTCACTGACTCCCATTTGGGGCATGAGTTAAATAGTCATAGAAAGCCAGCATCCCTATTTCGCATTTTCTCACAACAATGACAATGCCGAGCAGGGGGTCTGCAGTTTTAATTCTCAACAGGTCAATAAAGCAATCTGGCCTAAACCATTTCCTGAAAGGAAGATTTCGGAAGATACGAACGTGCTTGCCAACAATGGACAGTTTATTGGTGGTAATTTCCTTGTTTTCGTTTTTAACCAGCGATATTCTTTGAAGTTTAAATTCCATATGGTGGGATAAGCATATTTGGAAAGACACAAAAAAAATATATTGGTAAAACATTGGTGGAATCTGTTACAATGTACGGAAGTGAGGTATGGACAATCAATAAGTACTACAAGAATAGACTAATAGCTCTAGAAATGGATTATTTACGAAGAAGTGCCAGAAAGTCTAAATTAGAACGTGTCACAAATAAGGAAATTAGAAACAAAATGGAAGCAGAAGAAAGCATAATTGAAAGAATTGAGGAAAAGGAATTAAAGTGGTTAGGACATGTTTTAAGAATGGAAGATGAGCGATGGCCGAAGCAACTATATGAATGGCATCCTAACAGAAAGAAGAAAAGAGGAAGACCAAGGTTAACATGGAAGGAAAACATGAAGACAGTAATGCAAGCTAGAGGGCTAAGCATCGAAGATGCCCAAGACCGTAGGCTTTGGAGGTTTGGCACGGGGAGACGGCAGCAGCTGTAAAAACCCGAAGATAGATAGATATTCTTTGAAGTTCAAAAATCAGCTTTTTTGAGACTGTCGGCATACACGACAAAGACTCAAAATATATTTTCATGTGTGCAAATGTACTTCATTTCACACAAAGGAAGCCTGTTGTACATTATTGACCACGGTGACAAACAAATCGGGAATCGAAGTTTAAATTATCAAATACCATTTTGTGAGTGTTAGTGGACCAAGAGCCAAGAATCATTAAACTTAATTCCCATTAATAATTTAACAACCTTACCATTAATCAAGCTATATAATTTTCCTACAAACGTCAAGACAAGTGTTTTCATATTACAGACAAGATTAATGAGAAAGACACTATAAAATACAATTTTTAACTTCAATTAGGAGCGAAAAATGTAAAAATATTACATTTGTTGCTTCATAAAAAATAAAGAAAATGATGTGAGAAAATAGTGTATTTTACTATAAACAGAAAATTAATTTTTGTGCATATTTTTTTAAATTTTAAGAGCATATTTTCAATTTTTTTTGCTGTATAGTTGCATGCATATATTTATGGTTTTTAGTGCATATAAATCCGTCGTTTAGTAATTAAATATCTTTTTGGTATTCTTTATCTTTAATTCTTTGGGTATGTTCTTTCCAGTTTTTTTCTAGATTGTTTTATTTTATCTGAAAGTTTAAAAATATTTAACTAATTTCTAACATCTTCATTTCTTCTTTTATCTAGAAGTTTGTAGTCAGCTGCACTTCCCAGAAATTTCATTTAGCTGCTTCTATCTCTTCTTCTCTTTTAGTTAAAACCCAAAACTCACTATTATCGCCTCACTATGATGCTTAACAAGCGGCTCGCTTTGTTTCCCCGCAGCGGTTATATGTTATTAAAATACAAAGATCCCGACTGCCGCGAGTATCACGATGTTGCCACATTGTTATTCTTCACTCAGTTTCAATTAAAACTTGGAACATGGAGCAGTCGATCCAGTTATAAAATTTATACCGTAATTAATTGTTATAATTATCAGTGATTTACTGTATAATAGTATAATATCTACATAGTTATTAGGCATTCGCGTTACATACCCTACTAATTTATTGTGGAAATAATGAGGTAAATTCTCCGATGTTACACATATGTAACAAGGAGCATTATAGGGTTAATTTAATTTTAAATAATAATAATAATAATAATACTATTATTACAATGCTGCAGAAATCAAGGAAACAATAATAGACCTAACCTCGAAACCTGTCATTACAGAAAAGTTTTGGCGAACACCTTGAAATATTTGGCGAACCCCCTGGGGGTTTCGCGAACCACAAGTTGGTAAACGAATTTCTAAAGCGTAAGGAAGACTGAAGATGGCGACATTGAAATTGAAACAACGAAAATAAACTTGTACACATTATGGAATGTCTACGCTCGTGCAATTGGGTGGTGAAACGAAAATATTTCCCTCTTTTTCACGATACAGTTATAATGAATACTTATAAAACATAAGAATACTGTTCCAGGCGCCATCAACTGGAAATATTTTTTCCGTACACTCGATGACCTCCATTGTATAAACCGTGACAGTGGGCGCCACTGGTCAAGGCTATATGTGTAACCTGACAAATAATTTCTCTGACTTAATTAATTGTTAAGTTATGTTCTATATTTTTTGTTCTAAAACCCGTGTTTAACAAACTCTTGCTTTTTACGGCGTTCTATACGTATCGTAATTCTTACATGTCGCCCAAGTTAGAACAGAGTTGCATTATTTCCTTGTCATCTTCCATCCCCCATTCTTATACTATGAACGTATCATTGTAATACTCTCTCATTTATAACTTCCATTTTTTCTACATTCGTTATTCGCTTTCTTCATTCTTTGTCTTCCCTCTTCTAGACTTACCTGCTGGTTTTCTCCAGAAATCTAATTCAGTGGTACTATTTTTTTTTCTTGTATAGGCTACAATTTATTATTATAAGTTTTTCGTCCTATCTATATTAAAATTAATTTAATAATAATAATTTTTCAAATGACACCAGATAACTCTATGACATTTCTGGTATTCTTTCCTGGTACGACGGAATTGTTACGTATTACACTGAGCAACAAAAAATAAACTTTTTTTTTGTCTCGGAAAGAAACATGTGATTCTGATAGTATTTTTTCTCCTGAATTCAAATATGATGTCGGTTTTTCTCCATCACGCAAGGTTTCCGAGAGAAAGGCATTTATAATTTCAAACACTTTAATATTTTCTACATTCGTAACCACACAATATTCGAACATACGGACTCACCTAGAAAGTAAGAAATTACGATTTTCTGCTATATTTCTCCTGTGGAGCATCCCTCTTGATGGTCCAACAATAAGCGGCCAGCATATTAGGATTCCATTTGTCTTGATTATAGCCTATCTTTTCCACAGCTGAAATCTCCTGATGAAAGTGTACCCCGTCCTCATCGCTCACTGCGCCAAGATTTTCCGGGAAGAAATCTAGGTTTATTAAGAAAATAATTATTTAAATTCATTAATTGAAATTGAAATAAAAAAACTGTGGGTGATGGAGAAATTCCGAATACATATTTGAAAACACGATATAAAAACTGCATTAAATACAACTATTGGTACTCATGATACAAAAATCATGTTGACCAGTGTTACATACTGTAAGTTAACGCACCTGGAAGGCGGAATTATGTTACCCCAATGATAATGATAGGATATGAATGATAATGAAGTACCAGGTGAATCCTTAAACGATAACTTACCTTAAATCCAGGCCATGGATAGCCACAGAAGAAATTTCTTTAAAAAAATCCATGTGGCCTGACCGGGAATGGAAACCGTGAACCCATGAACACTACCCCTTAAGATTGGTCGATGATAATGATGATGATCATGATAATAATAATAATGATGATAATAATACTAATAATAATGTCTGATCCTCCATTCTTATTATGTTGCTGTACCATCGCAAATGTGTTTTATGCATTACTCCTCTTTTCTATCTTGTTCTCTATTCTTTATTCGCGTAATAAAACTCTCTACGTTCTTCATCTTTCAACTTATTTATTTTCTTGGTCTTCTCTAGAAATTTGATTCAGTATTTCTCATTTTTGTATGCCTTATTTTCCATCCTATATATATATAATAATGGTCCACCGCTGTGGTCTCGAGGTAGCGTGCTGCCTTGTCACGCAGCGGGCCCGGGTTCGATCCCCGGTCGGGGCAGTTTTTCTGGGTGAGGTTTTTATCGGGGTTTTTCCTCACCTGTAAGACAAATGTCAGGAAAACTTTAAGGCCCAAACGGTCCCCGAAATCATATGGCCATCATCATCATCCCTATCATTATCATTATCATCTTTCACCGGTGTGGAAAGCAACGGGAAGCTACCACACCTATAATTCTCTAGTAAAGCTGCAAGCATAGCATGAAAATGCTATGATGCAGTGAAGGACCTGCCTTCGGGCAGAATTACTATGGCATGGATATAATAATGATAGAAGGACCTTTGTGACATTGGTGATATTGATGATAATGACTATTACATTAATAATAATAATAATAATAATAATAATAATTATTATTATTATTATTATTATTATTATTATTATTATGACAAATTATGATGATGATGATAACCATAAAATAAACATCTATTATTTCTCTTCATGAAGAACTGAATATGGGAAACATTTTGAAAAACAGGAAGTTTTTTTTATCTAAACTAACTCACTGGCACTATCAAACCCGTAGGTTCATGACCCCCCCGGACAAAAGTTATCCATATTATCTCTATCTTTAGGTTAATGTTTTCCAATCATTCCCTGTATAATCTATTTCCCTCAAATCATGGATAATGTTATTCTTCCACCTCATTATTGGTCTACCAACTGGGCGTTTTCCTTCTGGTTTTCCTACAAGAAATTTCCAATCCCCATTCGTGTCACGTGTCCTGTCCATCGCAGTCAACGAGACTTATCTCTTCGTTTATCTAATAATATTATTTGTTATATTGTCTCTTTTTATATTATACAAGGCTATTTCTCTTACAGATGTTTTATCTTAGATTTGTAAACAATAGATAAATAAATAATGTACGTCAAGTATGTAGTTAATAATTCAATTTAAAATGATTAGAGACATGCAGCAGTAATTTGTAGTGTGTAACTCTCAGATCATTAAATCGGGTATGAAACAGATAGATGGATGTTAACGAGTTGGAAAGGATACGATATATAAACACTTTTATTACAATCTCTTGTTAACCTTTTACACAAAGTGGTAATGTATCATAATACATTTTTTTACATTCCTTTAGAAAGGATCTAAAATAGGTTATGGTTTAACATTTACTTTCATCCATTTTAAGTGTTTATTTTAACGTGCAACTGAATATATGTGCTTTATTGCTTTAAGTACATTACCATAGAGTATAGTAAAAATAAAATACTATTAGGTTATCTCATAAACTTCTTCTTCTTCTTCACTTCACGGGCTAGGGAAAATTGCCTGTTCCGCCTCACAGTGGTTCTGTCCATCTTTTCAGTGGCGTTTTTACATTCCTTGAACCTCTTGACTTGTAGTTGAATGCTGCTCTTTGTAATCTTGTTACATTCATTCTATTTTACTTACTCACTGGCACTATCGAATCCGTAGGTTCATGGCCGCGCGGACATAAGCTCTCCATACATCCCTATCCTGAGCTAATGCTTTCCAATCATTCCCTGTATAATCTACTTCTCTTCTATCATAGTTAATTTTATTCTCACACCTCATTCTTGGTCTATCAACTGGGCGTTTTCCCTCTGGCTTTCCTACAAGAAGCTTCCATGCAAGTCTTTCATCCCCCATACGTGCAACATGTCCTGTCCATCGCAGTCTACGAGACTTAACTGTTCTTTTTATATCTGGCTTCCTATAAAGACCATGTAGTTCATTGTTATGTAGTCTTCTCCATTCACCTGTTTGTTCATCTCTCTTTGGTCTAAAAATTTTCCTAAGTAGGCCTACTTTATTCTCAAATACTCGTAATCTCCTTTCCTCCCTTAAAGCGAGAGTCCATGTTTCGCATTCATATAATATAACTGGTGGGATAACAGTTTTATATATTTTCAGTTTAACGTTTTTTGAAAGGAGTTGGGACATCAAAAGTCACTGTAATGCATAATAGCACGCATTTCCAGAATTGAGCCTATGTTTAATTTCTTTGTGCATCTCATTCCTATTTGTGATTATTGTTCCTAGGTATTTGAATTCAGCCACTTCCTCAAAATATCCCTCATTTGTCATTAGCTGTCCATTTCCATTATATAATGTATTTCTACGTGTGACCATATATTTAGTTTTATTGCATTCATTCTTTCTACAAGTGAAACTATTTCTCTCTGCATTCTTTTGTTTTCTTATTCAATGGATATATATTTAACTCTGTTTTAATATCTTCATTCTTTATCCGATCCAATCTTGTGCAGCCTTTTGTTCTTCTAGGGAAGTTCATTTTTGCGCTTTCTATTCTACTTTGTAATTTTTTGGTCATTACCCAAGTTTCACTCCCATAAAGTTATGCAGGAACTGCCAATGTTTTATAAAACTTCAATCTAGTATCTCTTCTTGTTTTATTCCCCATAAACAATGTAGAATTTTAGTGTAATGTTGTGTGTCTGATGGAATTCTGAAAGTTTGATTCACTTGGAGTTCGTTCCAAACGGGCGTGCAGTTGATTCGAATCTTTATTCTCGAAGAACTGGAATGCATGAAATGTTGATGGTCGCCGGCACTTACAAACATGACAAATTCAGAAACTGGGAGAAATCAAGCAGTCAGTACTCATCATACAGCTCTGTTCTTGCACTTTCAGATTACCATTTATATGTCCATCGCTGTGGTTCCGAAGTAGCGTGATGCCTTGTCACGCAAAGCGGGCCCGTGTTCGATTCCAGATTGGGACGGCTCCTGGGTGATGTTTTTGGGGGACTTAGGGCCAAACTTTTCCCGAAAATCATCCGGCCATCATCATCATCCTTACCATTATCATCATCATCCTTCACCGGTGTGGAAAGCAACGGGAAGCTACCACATCTATAATTCCCTAGTAAAGCTGCAAAGCATAGCATGAAAATGCTATGATTGTAGTGAAAGATCTGCCTTCGGGCAGAATTACTATGGATGGATATGTACATACACACACACACACACACACATATATATATATATATATATATATATATATATATATATATATATTTGAGGTAGATGGACTGAAGATAAATTATATTAAAAGATAATATATGGAAATCGGATCAAATTCAGAAGACCTACAAATAAATAATATAATTAAACGTGTTGAAGAATTTAAATATCTTGGATCTATAATAGATAAATCTGGTACTTGTGAAAAAGATATTATTAACAGAGTAAATTGTGCAAGGAAGGCGTTTAGATCCCTGAATGGTCTTTTATGGAATAGAAATTTGACCAGAAGAACAAAAAAAAAAAAAGAGATTACAGACAATAATAAAAAGTATACTTACATATAGATCAGAAAGATGGACAATAAATGAAAGGATGCAGAAAAGAATCTTGGCGACAGAAATGGATGGATTACGGAGAAGTATGAGAATATCCAGGCTACAACATATTCGAAATACATATATCAGACAAGAAATGGATGCACAAGAAACTGTTATCGATAGGATAACAAAGAGAGCTCTACAGTGGTATGGACATGTACAACGGATGTCGGAAGACCAGTGGCCTAAACAGGTGTTGGATTGGATGGTAAAGGCAGAAGGAAGAGGGGGAGAAGTAGAAGAGCATGGTATGAGGGAATATATGATGCCATGATGAAGAGGGGTATGGAAGATGGACAATGGGAAGATAGCAATATCTGGAAAGCAGGAATCAAAGGCAAACTGCTGTAAAGTGGAAAGCCTGTATTAAGTATTAAGTATATGGGACCATAAGTTTGACTGAGAAATTCGCGTAGTTTACGACTTTCCTGCATGATGACATTCTAATATTTTGATTTAGTTTCCAAGACTCAGCACGACTCGTTATGGTGCTCTTAAGTATTGATTTTAAAATTCGAATTCTAGTTTCCTAAACTCTGTGTTTATTGGGGTAAAAGGAAAGAGATAGAAACAATAGTAAATGGGGTAATATCTGACGTCTGGTAAATGTTTCACATATGGCTGGCTATAACCAACTGGAACACACTGCCGTCTTGCCTCAGCTTGACACATTGCATGGTGGTCTCATATAACTTATCAATCATTCTGCGATCTGACATTTACTGCTCGCGTTTTTTCCCCATTTCAAGGGCAAGACTGTAATCTGATCCTAATGGCCTGGTGTGCTGTAAAATTTAGTATAGGGGTTGTGCATTAAACCCTATATGACATACCTTAAATAGCATTTCAGTTTTTTTCTCTCATGAGAAAAAAGAGAGAGAGAGAGAGAGAGAGAGAGAGAACAGTTTTCTTTTTTTTATAACTCGTCTACTTTTCTGTAACTCTGTCATCTGTCTTTGTCTGTCCATCCATCCTACTTCTTTTTTGCGCGATAGTACGTTTTGTCGTACTTACAGCAATGTCGACCATGATTGAAAGTTCAAATTCCTATATTTCGGGGTTGCCAATCTAAATAACTATACTGTAATAAAATAACTATAATGTAATATTACATATTACAAACACGGGCACGACATGTGGCTCGAATGGGAATTGAAAGACATACATGGAAGTTTGTTGTAGGAAAACGTGAGGGGAAACGCTCAGTTGTTACACCAAGAATGAGGTGGGAGAATAACATTAACTATGATTTGAGGGAAGTAGATTATACGGGGAATGAATGGAACACATTAGCTCAGGATAGGGATGTATGGAGAGCTTATGTCCGTGCGGCCATGAACCTACGAGTTCGATTGTGCCAGTGAGATAGTTAATGTTTTGTAGTCTCATATTTGAGGGCCACTTAAAGATCGTGGGTAGGTTTGGATCCCTTGCCAAAAGCGCAGGTGTTTCTTCTGGAATGTATTAAAAATGTTCCTGATGTCATCCATTTTGCTTCCCACAATTGTTCTTCTGATCACTATTGATTTAGTAGTATTTCTAACATATTTATTTGGAAAGCATCCATCCAAACTACACTGCCAGCTTGGCCCAGAAGAGTAGCCGTTGCATCATTCCGTACTGCAACAGGACACGACTGCCTAGGTAAAACACCTTCATCGCCTCGTCTTCTACTACCAACTCAATCAATGTATCCTCTGCAACACAATGGAAGATATGGATGCTGATCACATCCGAACTTGCCCAACCCTAACAGCCAACAGTTTCGTGGACTGTTACTGGGAAGCCAGGGAAAAGATGATTAACCTTTTGTAATCTTTGTTGTTATTGTTTGTTATTATTATTGTTTGTTTTCCTCAGTCATTATTGGCTAATGAAACATTTCAAAAGCCACTGCATTTAAATAAATACATATTTATTTGCCTCCATCAAATTCTAAATTAAATAAATAAATCGGCTAAGGCTGCAAAAGTCTCGTTTTAAAATAGTTACTAGAAGTACATACGAACAGATAGAGTATTATTATTCGTGCTGTATGTTGGTGGGAACTGGGTGCGGGGGTGTGGGCTGGTCACATGATGTCAAACAATGCAGCATCGCAGGGCGTGACTCCCCAACACTCTGGCGGGCTTATCTTGCCGACTTCTTTTCAGTGTAATACTGGTCCACGTGTCCCTTCACAAAGAACTTCTCCCATGCTTGCATTGTGGTTGTTTTTTCCTTCATCGAAATTTTGTGAGTTTAGTGAAATATCATTTTCTCAAAAAAAAATAAAAAAGAATATAGAAAACTATTAATCTTCCACATATTATATATACATGGACTCTTACTTTAAGCGAAAACAAAATATTACGAGTATTTTTTCATAAGTAATGCCAGGAGTGATTTCCAAATTATCGATAAATTCAAGACTCACGAAGTGAGGTGTGAATTTATCTAGAGGATTTGGAAATCAAGAGTGGCATTTGTTCGAACTATTTAACGAATAAAATTAAGCTGTTTACTCACAAATCATTATTTAAATATAGTTATTTTAAAATTTATATTATATATGCAATGTAAACGGCGATGTTTGAAAACAAATGAGAAACGTTTCTTATGGTTCATTTGTTCATCACTGCAACCAGATGATATTATTTATTGTCAAAAGATCGCAGTATTGTAAGAATGCACCCTAGTGGAGAAAAAATTAAACACATCAAACTGTTTATAACCAACATTATAGGTTATTAGTTAATTTCTGATGTGCTATTATGTAAATTATATTTTTCTGGAACGTAAATTCCTGGGAAATAATACGTTTAAGGAAGAGCAAAAAAAAAGTAAAGTGATCCCACAACAAACCCGGAGGCCCTTGGGGTAGTAGGTGGTTAAGGCTCCCACTTTTTCTAGACAATCGGCACTTTATGTCAGCCGGGTTGTCAGCCCTGCGTGACGGCCGCCTTTACCCCCAGAACAATCGTCTGGTACTCATATCCGTTAGCGGCTGAGTCGACCCCAGGGCCATAGTGCCGCCAGAGGGTTTGGGTCATTTTAAAAATCCTGACCCCAACGGGACTTGAACCCACGACCCTCCGGCTTGTAGCTCAGTGCCTTAACCACTACGCTACGGCGTGCCCCCAAGTAAGAGCAAACAGTGGTTTATTTTTTATTGTGATATAATCAATTACTCCGAATGTTTTTCTATTATATCCCGCAAGCAGTATCTGTATACATTCGTGCACTATGTATACAATCTGGTAGCCGTATTTCTTACAGAGTCAGTCACTGCAAAATAATACTCTGGCCTATTCAGCGTAGTGGTTAAGGCACTGCACTACAAGCCGGAAGGTAGAGGGTTCGAGTCCCAGTGGGGTCAGGATTTTTAAACTGACCCAAACCTTCTGGCGGCACTATGACCCTGGGGTCGTCTCAGCCTCTAACGGAAATGAGTAGCAGATACTTGTTCTGGGGGTAAAGACGGCCGTCACGCAGGGCTGACAACCCAGCTGACATCAAGTGCCGATTGTCCAGAAAAGTGGAGCCTTAACCCCCCACTACCCCAAGGGTCTCCTGAGGCCAGTAGTGGGATACCCTTACCTTGTCCCGCGTCGTAGCCGAGTGGTTAAGGCAGGAAGCCTTGGCGCAGAGCTACAGGACTTGCGCTGGTTCGAGTCTCCATGGGGGATGAAATTTTCTCATGGTATTTCGGCCAGTATGGGACCGGTGCCCACCCAGCATCGTGAGGCATTTGGATAGCTACAATATGTAGCGGCTCCAAGTTGAGGAAACCAGCTATAACGGCTGGGAGACTCGACATGCTGATCACATGTCACCCCCAAACTGGCTGGATGATCATCTACCTCTGTGATTGCACATGTGTATGTGAGGCCAGCAGCGGGCTGGTAGGCTAAGGGCTTTCTAGGCCTGTCGAGCCAGGAGAGAAAAAGGAGGAGCTTTCTTTAATATGATAAACTATTTGATAAATTCCAGGTGAAACACGACTGTGATTGGTTGTAAATCAAAATTCATTGAAACGTGATTGGTCATTGACTCCCATTTGGGGCATGAGTTTAGTCACTAAAATATTTGGACCAAAAAGAGACGAACACCCAAGTGAGTGGAAAAGCCTACTTAACAGGGGAGCTACATGAAATTTAAGGTAAACCAAAATAATAAGAACTGTCAAGTCTCGAAGTCTGCGACGGACAGGATATGTGGCTCGAATGGGAAATGAAAACACCTTGTAGGGAAATCAGAGGAAAAGCGCCCATTAGGTATGCTAATAATGAAATAGGAGAATGGCCACGATTTGAGGAAGATGAATTATATAGGGATGGTTGGAAAACTTACTTTAGAATAGGGATGTAAGAGCGCTTATCCGTTTTTCAAGTCGCCATCTCTGTTCCGAAGGATCAAGGTCACTCTATATGTGGCCGTGATCCGTAGTATGCTATTGTACGGCTACGAATCTGTGAGTATCCTTGCGAAATGCCACAAAAAGAAACTACAGACATTACAGAACAAATGTCTCAAAATTATAGTTTCGGCCCCGCGTTACACAAGGATAACGGAGATGCACGAGGCCACGAAGGTACAATATATTGATACTATCATAACTGAAAGGGTTACATCCATGCTCCGAAACATAAATGATCATGGGAACCCTATAGTGCACAATATAGGACACCTTCCACAATGGCGTACTACACATAGAAACATATTCGACACCACCTATAGTATTCAGCATGAAATAACCAAGATCAGAAAGGTCAGCGCAGATTGGCTTGGCTCATTCCGGTCCTGAAAGAGCCGAGCTCATCAGCAACACGGTTTCTGATGCCCCAATCAAGCGAGATATATCTGCCTTGGAATCAAACATCCACATTATATCAATAGCAATAGCACATGCTAACATAGAATAAATCCACATATAATCGCCGTATAGGCTAGGGCAAACCAGCGAAACCCAATACTGTACACACCAACGCGAATTCGCCGTCAAGGGACAAATAACAGTCCCAGCAAAAGGCACACTGGACAGCACAAAAAGCTGTCAACAACAGTCAGTCAGTTATGTTCGCGCTGTCATCAACCTCATGGCTCGACAGTGCCAGTGAGTTAGTTATTGAGATATCCTAACAAGTCCATCGACTGAGTAAGATCAGTGGTAATGAATCTTAGGATCTCCGAGCATGGCTACCTTTCTGCTGAGACCCTGTCGTAGATTAGATTAGTAACGATGGGTTCAGGATTTATGATTATAACACAGCAACCTTAGTCAAACCCAAATGGAAAAGAAAGTTAGTGGTCCCATAACAGCATTGAATGACTCAATCTCTTCATATAGAAACATATCAACGACCTAATTTCAGGAGGCAAAAAATAAATCAATAATTATTAAATAAAATAGTAATAATAATATTTTTTTTTATTTAGGAACTAGCTAAAACCCGGCGTGCGCTGCTACGCCTAAATAAATGAACATTAATGTGTTTTATGTTTAGTTCAATAAGTGAAAGGAAAAATAATTATAAATTTATATTTTTTTAGATACCCCTTGCTGATTACCCGGCGTTGCCCGGTAATCTACTTATCCCGATCTTCTTGACGTAAATGATCTGAAATACAACAATTAATATGTGTTACGTTTAGTTAAATAAGTGAAAGGAAAAAAATACATTTTAATTATTTTAGATACCCCTTGCTGTTTACCCGGTGTTGTCCGGGAATCTACTCATCCCGATCTTCTTGGCATACATGAGCTGAAATTAAAAAAAATTAATGTACTTCTTTAGTCCGGTCAAAATACTTACTTACTCACTGGCACTATCGAACCCGTAGGTTCATGGCCGCACGGACATAAGCTCTCCATACATCCCTATCCTGAGCTAATGTTTTCCAATCATTCCCTGTATAATCTACTTCCCTCAAATCATAGTTAATGTTATTCTCCCACCTCATTCTTGGTCTACCAACTGGGCGTTTTCCCTCTGGCTTTCCTACAAGAAGCTTCCATGTAAGTCTTTCATTCCCCATACGTGCAACTTGTCCTGCCCATCGCAGTCTACGAGACCTAACTGTTCTTATTATATCTGGCTTCCTATAAAGACCATGTAGTTCATTGGTATGTAGTCTTCTCCATTCACCTGTCTGTTCATCTCTCTTTGGTCCAAACATTTTCCTAAGTACTTTATTCTCAAATACTTGTACTCTCCTTTCCTCCCTTAAGGTAAGAGTCCATGTTTCGCACTGGTTGAATAATAGTTTTATATATTTTCAGTTTAACGTTTTTTGAAAGGAGTTGGGACATCAAGAGTCTCTGCAATGCATAATAACACGCATTTCCAGAATTGAGCCTATTTTTAATTTCTTTGTGCATCTCGTTCCTATTTGTGATAGTCCGGTCAAAATAGACATTTCAATTTACAAAAATTCCCATAGAGCTTAAAATTAGTAGGAATGTTGGGAACACCACTATAAATGAAATGTGAAAAGTCCCCATCGATACCACATCTGCTAAAAAAGTTATTCAAGGTGTGGTAGCTTCCCGTTGCTTTCCACACCGGTGATGGATAATGGTGATGATGATAAGGATGATGATGGCCATATGATTTCAGGGACCGTTTGGGCCTTAAAGTTTTCCTGACATTTGTCTTACACGTGAGGAAAACCCCCGATAAAAACCTCACCCAGAAGAACTGTCGCGACCGGGGATCGAACCCGGGCCCACTGCGTGACAAGGCAGCACGCTACCTAGAGACCACAGCGGTGGACTATATATATATATATATATATATATATATATATTATTTGATGAACAGTCAAGTCTCGTAGACTGGGATGGGCAGGACATGTTGCACGTATGGGAAATGAAAGACTTGCATGGAAGCTTCTAGTAGGAAAGCCAGAGGGAAAACGCCCAGTTGGTAGACCAAGAATGAGGTGGGAGAATAACATTAACTATGATTTGAGGGAAGTAGATTATACAGGGAATGATTGGAGAGGATTAGCTCAGGATAGGGATGTATGGAGAGCTTGTGTCCGCGCGGCCATGAACCTACGGGTTCGATAGTGCCAGTGAGTAAGTAAGTAAGTATATATTTTACATGACATTGGTTCGTTTCGTATAAAACAAAAAGCGCCGTGCCGTTTAGATAACTTTTCATACGGAACTCCAGTGCGGTACAGCTTGACATGAAGGCGGTTAGTAGGACATACTGGAACTCGTACAGCATGTCACTGCCGAATGTTATCTGATGTCGCTTTTGTGTAGATGTCGGGAACAAGTTAAGACAGTCTGTTTCGTAATGATCATTAAGGAAACCCTCGCCATTCTCATAGCTTAATGCTTCCACTTTTACAGATAACCTACGTGTTGGTCGACTTCATTCATAACAACATGCATCAGATAATTTTTCTTACAGACTTAGAACAGTGAGCTACATGGTCTTTATAGGAAGGCAGGTATAATAACAGTTAAGTCTCGTAGAATGCGATTGACAGGACATGTGGCACGAGTGAAGATTGAAAGAGGTGCATGGAAGCTTCTTGTAGGAAAACCAGAGGGAAAACGTCCAGTTGGTAGACGAAGATTGAGGTGAGAGAACGTTTTCCATGATTTGAGGGAAGTAGATTATACAGGTACTGAACTTCCTTAGAAGAACAAAAGGCTGCACAAGATTGGATCGGATTTGGAATGAAGATATAAGAACAGAGTTAAATACATATCCATTGAATGAGAAAATCAGGGAATATAGAGAGAAATGGTTTACACATGTGGAAAGAATGAATGTAACAAGATTACCAAGAGCAGCATTCAACTACAAGCCAAGAGGTTCAAGGAATGTAGGAAGGCCAGTGAAAAGATGGACAGAACAACTGTGAGGCGGAACAGGCAATTTGCCTAGCCCGTGAAGTGAGGAAGAAGAAGAAGAAGAAGATTATACAGGGAATGATTGGAAAACATTAGTTCAGGATAGGGATGCATGGAGAGCTTGTGTTCGCGCGGTCATGAACCTACGTGTTTGATAGAGCCATGAGTAAGTTAGAGACTTTGTTAGAACAACTGTGGTCTCGGAATAACGTCGCTGCCTTGTACATAGTGGTCCCGAGTTTGAATCCCAGATTTCGCAGGTGACGACTTTTTCGGTGTTTTTCCCTCACCTGTCAGGAAAATTTAAGCCAGAACGATCCCAGAGCATAAGTTGTCATCATCATCATCATCATCGGCCATGTTTAGTATGAATGTAAGTGTAGGCTAAATGGTATGTGTCTTCTTGAATGTTGTGTTGTTTTGGAGGTGGTCCTGGATTGAGCTGATCACTCATTCGAGGAGGCCCTCTATATCCTTATAGTAAAAAGAAGCACGTGTGTGATCCAAGATAAAAAAAATCCGATAGGTCGTGTCACTGTAAGGTCCTTAGAGCGTGGAACATGCAACTGTACCTATAAGGTGAGAGGATAAACTACTATGGACAATAAGAAAACACTGAGTCAACCTCAGAAGTATGATGAGTCAGAAATACTAAGCTAGTTTAAAATATAACGATCGAATGTAATAAGGGATCAGCATAAAGAATATTTGCAGTGAGGACCCCATAATTTATTTCGTTGTCCTAAAACAAGTGAGAACCTTAAGCTCATACTACCCCAAGGACATCTTGAAGCCTGTAGTGGGATCTATTTTTATTGTTATAATGCCTGAACATCCCATTTTTAACACGAATAAAATTCATACTAAATTCCGTTGAGGTAATAGTCATACATTTTTTATTCAATGCCCCAGGTTGGTATTTCGACATTTCTGGTGTTCTCTCCTGGCATTGGCATATTTGTAACCCCTTGTGTAGTTTGGGCGCCTAGAGGCAGAGTTACATTACTCTGATGATATGATGGTTGATAAACGAAAATGAAGCGCCAGGAGAGTTCTTGACCTAAACTTAACCTAAATTCCACACCATGGACAACCACAGAAATAATTCCCTTTAAGGAAAAATTCCTATGGTTTGACCGGGAATCGAACCCGGGACCTCATGAACAGTGGTCAGAAACGCTGACCACTAGCCCATGGGGCAAAGTAAAATGTTAAAATATATACCTTTTTGGCAGGTGCCGTTCGGCCTCAACTGTGTTGAAAATAATTCATAAACAAAATAATTAATTTAAGATAAACCTACTAGAAGACCTTGAAAATGTATAGAAAGCGAACATTTTAATATTAAATGAGAATACACCCCACTCAGATAATCCTTTATATGAAATTGTAGACACCAGTCAGTTGCTACCGAAAACGTCTTAAGAACGACAACATTTAAAGCGTCGCACAACAGTTAATAGCACATATTTCTTCTGCTGATGATTGAAGTCTACTTCCGAAATGCCTAAAATTACTAATTTTAAATAAGTTTTAACACAGTTGAAGACGACGTCACCTGCCAAAATATATTTTAACATTTTACTGTATCCCGTCTTTACTTTTATGAGTAGTCTTTATTTGGGTTATAATTTAACATTTCTAGATGAAGCTGATACATCAAAGAAAACCACAAATTTCACAAAAACAACGGGGATAATTAACAGTACATTGAAACCATCTTTAGTACAAAAGAACACAAGATTACGGCTTTGAGGTTCTCGCAAGACCAGTATTAAGATATGGTAGTGAAACATGGACAATACGAAAAAGAGATGAAAGCCGAATAACAGCAAATGAGATGCGATTTATGCACCGTACAGCAGGCTACACAAAGTGGGATCATAAAAGAAATGAGGAAATTATGGAAGAGTTGGATGTAGAACCCATTCTCCACCATATACAAAACTCCCAGAACAACTGGGAAGCCCATCTTCAACGAATGCCGTCTCATAGAATTCTAAAAGCCGTGCTTCGTTACTGCCCCCAAGGCAGAAGATCGCTGGGACGTCAAAAAAATCGCTGAATTGAAAAATTCCTCTTTGAACAGACCACATAGCCTAATACTTGCATGGATGATGATGAAATCTTAGCTCTGAATGAAATTTTCTTCCTAATGCACCGTTAGATCAGTGTCGACCTTTTATTCTGAGGATTTCATTATAAAATTAAGGTCTGATTAGATATAAGCGGTTATGTTTATTAACATTAAATGTAAAAGATTGTAGCTTGTAAGAGAATTACATGGCCAGGAAGTTATTTATTAAAATTGAGGTTATGTTCTAAGTGCTCTCATTGCTTACTCCAGTATCTTGTAATAGGATTTAATGGATTTCTGCGGTTTCATTGTATCTGCTCTTGGATGTCCCAAAACTATGTGGCTACGTACTTTCGCTTAATTATTTCACACATCCGTTATGTTTTTGCTTTCACCGTCTCCCTGCTCGCAGCTACGAGTTACAAGTCTTAAATCACGACGTTTCCATTGTATTCAATTACGAATTTTACAATCGTAACACCGTGTAGTGTATTGAACATGGGCTTTGGTCAAGAGAAATATTAACCTTCTTCTCCTCTACATAGTTATATCCGCACACCTGGAAGAACACTGTCACAACTCAAATAACGCTCATTTTCAGGAGAGAATCTATATATTAATACGTGAAAAGAAAAAAAAAACTTTGTATCCTTTTTAAGCACATTGCGCACGGAGGAGTCTGTATTTGGCATAATTGAAGTTCATGTAGAGAAGGAGTGCAGAACAATAAAGTTTATGTATAATATGTGTTACAAATAAATTAAATTAAACAATTCAAATTGAATTCAAACTGAATTCAAATATCTGGGAACAATAATTACAAATAGGAATGAGATGCACAAAGAAATTAAACATATACTCAATTCTATTGTGCATTACAAGGACTCTTTCGTCCCAACTCCTTTCAAAAAACGTTAAACTCAAAATATATAAAACTGTTATTCTTCCATCTAAATTTTTAAGAATTTAGGGTTAATAAATTCTATCTTCAAGCCACAGTTAGTCCAAAAGCATTCAAGATTAAAAGTGTATAAAACACTGGCTCTTCCAACTCTTTTGTATGGTAGCGAAGTATGGTCGTTGAAACAGAAGGATATACAGAGACTTAGATCTGCTGAAATGAGATACCTTCGGAGGACTGCAGGATACACACTACTAGATCACAAAAAAAAAATGAAGACATCTTAGAAGAATTACACATGGAACCTTTAGAAAACAAAATTTCTGATTATAAGTCAAGATGGATGCAACATGTTCATCGAATGGAAGATCACAGAATACCCAAACAAATGTTAGGATATCAACCTGCAGGAAGAAGAAGACTAGGACGTCCACTCAAAAGACTTTTGGATGGTGTTTCTCTTGCGACCGAAACAGGTCAACAAATGGCCTAAATTCGTGAATGTACTATGATGATGATGATGATTCTTCCAGTTATATTATATTAATGCGAAACATGGACTCTTACTTTAAGGGAGGTAAAAAGATTACGAGTATTTGAGAATAAAGTTCTTAGAAAAAAAATTGGACCAAAAAAGAAATGAACAGACGGTGAATGGTGAGAACTACATAATAGTTTGCTACATGGTATGTATAGGAAGCCAGATAAAATAAGAACAGTTTAAGTCTTGTTGACTGCGATGGGCAGGACATGTGGCACGAATTGAGAATGAAAAAAGTGCATGGAAGCTTCTTGTAGGAAATCCAGAAGGAAACGCCCAGTTGGTAGACCAAGGATGAGGCGGAGAATAACTTTATCCAAGATTTGAGGAAAGTAGATTATACAGGGGATGATTGGACAACATTTCCTCAGGATAGGGGTGTATGGAGAGCTTATGTCCGCGCGGACATGAACCTATGGATTCGATAGAGCCAATGAGTAGTTAGTTAGTTTGTCTACACCGTAGCTAGTAATATTATAATCACTTTGGTATGAAAATAAAAATGAAATAGCGAATCTTTATATCTTTGTTTTAGTCCAACTTTGTTTTATTATGGAACCTTATTTTTTGAATGTTGAACCTGAATTGTGATTTGTGGCAATGAACTTGTATAGTTTGGCAACACTGTGAGTAGTAATATAGCAACCTCTTTAGTGTGAGAAGAAAAAGAAATGAAGCAGTGAGTCATTGTGCCCCTCAGGGGGTATCCGTGTAGTGTGCGAGTGAGAGAGCTCCTTCCCCCCCTCAAGCACCTGTTATTTTCCTTTGCATCTTCATCTTCCTGCAAGTGAAATATATTGTTATCCTGCTGGCTTCACAATACATAAGTTCCTTCACTCTCTCTCTATTAATCCATTCAAACATAAAATGCTATTTACCAACATGAAATTTTGATAAAATGTACAACTAAATCTATGTCATAACCTCCAACATAATTCCACGTTTACTAATGCTCTCCACTGTTCCCTATCCTTAGCCAGCTTGTTCCAGTTCATATCTCCGATGTGTAGTGGAACCTGGGGGTTCCACTTTCTCCAAGAGAGGAACCGAAGCATTGATCCACCAATGGAATACAGGTTGTTTCAGTCGCAGGACAATTCTTTGTATCTTCTTACTAAGTTCCATCGAAATACTGTCCTTCTATCTGTTACTAACCCTTTCTTATGGTTTATTTTCCCAAGGATTTTCAATTAAAATAATTTAAAGAATTTTTCTTATTATTTTATTCAAGATCTGAATCTTCTGACTTGTTACGAAACAGGTTTATATTTACTACCATAATCTTGTATGTGGGTGGCTTATATTCCGGCTTTCAAGTGAGTTACAGGGAAAACGTCATGGTAGACTGTCAGGAAGCATTATTTGTGTATAATTATGCCATTTTTATTGATATTCCTATATATCTGATCCCAATGTCTATTTTTTGTCTCTTAGTTCACTCGGAGTAAAGCCTTAAAGTATTTCTTGTCACTATTTCGAGCTGCGTTTATTTATTTATTTATTACTGGTTAATACCCAGCTTGCGCCGCTACGCCTCAATAAATGAAAATTGTGTGTCTTATGTTTAGTTGAATAAGTGAAAGGAAAAATGATTATAAATTTATATTTTTTAGATACCCCGTGCTGATACCCGGCTTTGCCCGGGAATCTACTATCCCGAGCTTCTTGACATAAATGAGCTGAAATACGAAGATTAATGTGTTTTTATGTTTAGTTAAATAAGTAAGGGGAAAAGTTTATATCGTAATTATTTTTAGATACCCCATGCTGTTTACCAGGCGTTGTCCGGGAATCTGCTTATCCCTATCTTCTTGGCATAAATGAGCTAAAAGACGAAATTTAATGTACTTCTTATGTTTAGTTGAGTAAGTAAAAGGAAAAACAATTATAAATGTATATCGTAATTATTTTAAGATTCCCTGTGTTGCCCGGGAATCTACTTATCCCGATCTTCTTGGCATATATGAGCTAAAAGACAAAATTCGTTATTGTGAGTTATCCGTAAAAGAATACCCGCCATGTGCTGCTATGTTTGTACAGGAATGTACGTAGCTACTTGTTCCGATCTTCTTAGCATCAATGAAAATCAAAAATGGTTATTGTGAGTTATCCGTAAGAGTAAACATATGCTGTCGCCGACTTTTTTGTAGAGTTTTTTTGTGATATTCAATTCTGTGTACATTAATTTGGTGTATTTGTTATGGTTTAGGCAGCGTAAGCCATTCAAGCGTCAAAATAGGGACTTTATTTCACGTTTTTCGCTACAAAGGGAATCCCCTGAACATTTTGCAAAAAAAAAAACATCCATATCTGATCAACGGTATGGCCGCGCATAGAATACGAACAAACAAACCAACAAGCAAACATTGATTTTTATATATTAGGCGACTTACAGAGTAACATGAGTGTTATTTATTTTCCCCTGAACGAATAAAAAAATTGGATCAGGGGTCATTCTTCAAAAGAAAACTACATTTACATAAACTTGTGTTTATAATTAATTATACAGACTTTTTGCCACGGGTCCCGAGTCTGAAGATTTTCAGGCTCGTAAAAGAACCCCAGGTCTAAATTAGTAACTCTGAGCAAAATTGAATCGGCCTTCCCCATCCAAATAACACCTTAGGCCTATTAGATATCTCTTTGTCCCGATGTGGTGACCAATTGTCACTATAGTGCAGCCGCCCAGTCTACGGCTCTGAAGTTTTGACGACAGTGTTGCCGATATGGATATTCAGTGGGAGGGGCCGCTTTATGTACCACGCGGAATATTAAATTATAGCACTTTCTGTTTATCTAGAACGTAAATATTAGAAATAACTACTCATTTTATTATGCGAAATTGGAAACGAAACAAAAATATGAGATTTCTCATTTATCGGTACTAAACACACTATTTTCTAAAATATTCACAATTCTAATAAATTCACGAAAAACAGTTCCATACATCGCTTCAAAACTATGTTAAATGCATAAAGAACATAATTTTTATTTGAAAAAAAAACCCCTTCTCATGTAATGTTAAAATAAAAATCTAGCCTTTATCTTTGTTAATCAAGAGGAAAGACGCCACAATCTTCGTATATATCATTTTCTGCCTCGTCACACAACCGATAAATAAATTCTCGGCTTTGATTCAGATGAGCCACTCGCCTTATTAAAACAATAATGGACTGAATTGTATTGTTAAAAGTTAATCACAAGAGTGAAACCGCAAACAAACACTCTTTACTGCAACAAAGAGCAACTGAAGCCACGTGGTTAGCAGAAATTCAGCCGACAACATCGCAGCAATCTCAAAACATACTAGCGGCGTCAGGAGCAGTGATTGGATGTAGCAGACGCTCACTCACACTCAACTATTTTATTGGCAGTCTCCAAAATTTATATTTTAAAATAAACTAATTATTTTTAGAGCTAATTTATAGGTTATGGAACTCATATATTAAAGTAGATTATTTTAAGTCTAATATGGAGGATATTCTGATGCACTCGAAAATCCGAAAAAATGCACGAATTTTTCGAAAAATGGCTTAAAAAATCGAAAATTGAGGGCGAGTTTCTCCCCTTGCCCCTCATACAACCTAAACTTCAGAGCCGGAGATAGACTGGCCAGAGTATAGCTGACATATGGAGGGAAAAAGGCGTAATTAAAATTAACTTGTCAAGAAACTACCGCTAGGGAACACCTGCGTCCACATGCGGGACTGGTGGGGATAGAGACATACGATCGAGAGTACTAAATACACAATAGTGACAACTAGAGACTGGACTTAATGGGATATTCTTCTTCTTCTTCTTCACGATTTAGGCCTGTTCCGGCTCCAAATTGCTGCTCTTTCCATCTTTTCCTTGGTCTTCCCAAACTTCTTCTTCCTCGTGGTGAATAGTTGTATGCTGCTTTTGGTATTCTATTCTCAGTCATCCTTGCCAAGTGTTCTTTCCAGTTTGTTCTGTATTTCTCTATTGTTGAGTTTAATTCCTCTATTTTTAGTTGTTATCTTATTTAATGGGATATTAAAATTGCAATTATTAAGTTACCTAGCCCATATTTTGCCTGTTTCAATTATATTTGTAAAAGCTTGTCTAGTTAACTGTCAAATGGTTCCCGTACCTCAATTTCCGATTTTGATTGACCTCACCCCTTTTTCCCCTGTACTCGTAATTTGTTCTGCATAATTTATTGCATGTGACTCTTTTTCTCGAGGGATCTTACACTCTTCCCGGAAAAAGAAAAACATAAGTCAATATTTTCATTTTTTATGTTCTTAATGAATACTGTTCTTTATGCCCCTTGATATTGTAATAACAAGATAAATCAGTCCTTCATTCTATTATATATCCATCCATCCATAGTAATTCTACACGAGGGCAGGTCTTTCACTCCAATCATAGAATTTTTATGCTATGCTTTGCATCTTTACTAGGAAATTATAGGTGTGGTAGCATCCCGTTGCTTTCTACACCGTGGATGGTGATGATAATGATAAGGATGATGATGATGGCCGGATGATTTTCGGGGATCGTGTGCCCTAAGCTGCCTGACATTTGTCTTACAGGTGAGTAAAAACCTCGAAAAAGAAACCTCACCCAGAAGCCTGTCCCGACCGGGAATCAAACCCGGGCCCGCTGCGTGACATGGCAGCACGCTACCTCGAGACCTCAGAGTGGACTTTCTATTAGCCATAATAAACAGTTTTACAAGTCTAAAAAGGGAAGAAGTTCATAGGAAAAAATCAGATATATCTACCTATCTTGTTTGTATCAGTTTTGGACTTAACTGGTTCTTCCCAAGGAATGAATGTATATAGTCCATAACTATATAATGGTATAGGAGTGTATGGACATCGTGTGGTTCCACTTTTTTTTATCACTTACTGTAACTTACGTATATTTGAGTACTTTTTATTGATAGTCCCTTTACTTATGGCTGTAGAAGTATCAGGACAGGGTTTTGAAATCCGGCATCAGTGTGAGGGAGGAGGTCGCGTGCTCAAGGTGTGATTTATTTCATGATAACAATCACCACCTGCCAGCTGTCAGTTGAGGGACAGGTACCTCCAGGCCTCCCTCAATATTCCGGCAGATGTTCTCCAAATTGCTGTTCTTTATAGATGGCTAGATTTACAAATTTCTAGCCAATACTTTCTGTAAGTTGAATTAAATCCGTCATATTTATTACTTTTCGTTTCTTTATTTTTGTCTGTTTTCTTTTTTTCTTTCTTTCTTTAAAACGTTTGAATTAATAAAATAAAATCTCAGAAAGTCATGTTAGGTTATTTATTTAACGTTTATATTGATGTAAAGAAATGCCTATTTCCATCAAATTTTAAAAGGTTATCATAAAAAGAAACCCATATGTTAAAAAGTTATTCTTAATTTGTTTATTTTGAATTTATGATAGAAATTATTAATTTATTTGCGGTCACTTTGATTTCTTGATCTTATCGCGAGCTTTCAGTATTCAAACTTTATAATAATACTGTACTTTAATACTAATAATAATAACAATAATAATAATATTGATAATAGTAATTTTAATAATAATAATAATAGTAATGTTACAGTAACAATAATAAACAATGGAAATATAGATGTTCAAATCTCAACACAAGCGCAATTTTTCGCTAGTTAGGTTAATAATAATAATAATAATAATAATAATAATAATAATATGTAGGAAGACCAAAACGTCGTTGGAAGGACGACCTGCGCCTGCGGCATGTAGTGCGCCGGGGAGCGGAACGGGCCAACAGGCCCATACCTTGATGATGATAATAATAATAATAATAGTAAAAATAATAGTTTTAGTAATGATAACACCAAAACAATAAAATCATTGTTAGAATTATTAGTTTAATAAGTAATGCTAATACTGTATATATAATAATGTAATAATATTATGGTAATATAAAATAAGAATAATACAATAGAAATAATAATAATGGACTTGTTTTTGATTTAAGGAAACTACTCAACATAACTAACACACCCATATATATGAGATGGTTTTATCAATAGGAAGGATTAAAATAGCATTAATGTACCAAGAGAGTTGGGTTAAACGATACCGTTTGAAACTCACATTCATTAAGTTCCGAGTTCAAACCCGATTCTATCCAAACTTACTGAAGTTTACTTTTCTTGTTTTACGTTATTCAACAATCAATCCTGAGTTAGAATTTCATTACTGCAATCAATTTCATCTCATTAATCGTTACATACAAGCTTAATATTAAATAGGATGAGTCTACTAACCTCTGGAACAAGTAACAAATTTTAATTATTTGGCTTATAGTTTTACTATCGACACAAAACCTTAAGGATACATAAATATGAAACTGTCGAAATTTCAAATGATATGCGGAACTATAGATGTTGTTGTAAGCCCATGTTTTCCCTTTACAGAGATTTTTAGGCACTCTCCCCCTACAGGGAAGAATTTGAACCATACTAATTTAGTTACACTTGTTTTCGTATAGATGTCATTTTTTAGTGGTCCGTGGTCAGCGTTCCACCTCATACTGACATCTAGGAAACCAAGGTAGTACTAGGACGGGAAAATTCGGTAAATTTTGCTTAGAGGCCTTTTTATTCAGGCTTAAGGATTTTTTACGAGCCTGAAAATCTTCAGACTCGGGACCCACGGCTTAAAGTCCCTCCCAGAGGACTTGCTCCTTGGATTTTCCCGTCCTAAAAAAATCCATCGAACCCCGCCGGGTTTGAACCCGCGACCCTCGGGACCAGAAGCAAGGAGCATAACCACAAGTCCACCGCGGCCGGTGGAACTATACATAAAACATTAAAGAACAGAACAAGAAGAGGTACTACGGAGATTGAAGTTTTATAAAACATTGGCAGTTTCTGCATTACTTTTTGGGAGCGAAACTTAGGTAATGACAACAAAATTACAAAGTATAATAAAAAGTGTAGAAATGAACTTCCTTGAAGAATAAAAGGCAGTACAAGATTGAATCGGATAAGGAATGAAGATATAAGAACAGAGTTAAATATATATCGACTGAATGAAAAAATCAAGGAATGGAGAGGTACATGGTTTAAACCTGTAGAAATAATTAATGTATGAAGATTACCAAAAGCAGCATTTAACTACAAGCCAAGAGGTTCAAGGAATATAGGAACGCCAGTGAAAAGATGGACAGAACAACTGTGAGGCGGAACAGGCAATTTGCCTAGCCCGTGAAGAAGAAGCCTACTAAATATAGGCCTATAGACATGTTATCCAGACGGTAAAGTGTCTATAAATAATAATAGCCATATAATTTATTAAATAAATGGAAGTGCCAACAAAAAATATAAAAAAAGTCTATTCCAACAATAGCCTAAGCCTAATAAATATTTTTTCGAAGAATAGCCTAATAAATTGTTTTCAACAATAACCATTAAACATAGTTCCGATTGCTATAGTTAATGAATTTCTACTTGTTAACCACCGCTGTGGTCTCGAGGTAGCGTGCTGCCTTGTCACGCAGCGGGCCCGGGTTAGATACGCGGTCAGGGCAATTTATCTGGGTGAGGTTTTTATCGGGGTTTTTCCTCGCCTGTAAGACAAATGTCAGGAAAAGTGTAAGGCCTAAACGGTCCCCGAAATCATATGCCATCATCATCATCATTTTTATCATTACCATTATCATCCTTTACCGGTGTGGAAAGCAACGGGAAGCTACCACACATACAATTCCTTAGTTAAGCTGCAAGCATAGCATGAAAATGCTATGATTGCAGTGAAAGACCTGCCCTCGGGCAGAATTACTACGGATGGATGGAACAAATAAAATTGCGACGATTAACATTTAAGTTACAAACAAAATTCATTAAGAAAAATCTTTATCATGTATTAAATCATTATGCTCCTGTAAGAGAGTCAATAATTCTAGCAGGGATTTTATTAAAATTAGGTGGATATGGTTTACTTCGAGTGTATAATCTATAGAGCTATGTTAATATGATTTGGATTCATATCCACAGTAATTCTGCCCGAAGGCAGGTCCTTCACTGCAATCATAGCATTTTCATGCTATGCTTGCAACTTTACTAGGGAATTGTGTAGGTGTTGTAGCTTCCCGTTGCTTTCCACACCGGTGAAGGATGATTATGATAATGGTAAGGATGATAATGATAAGGATGATGTCCATATGATTTCGGGGACCGTTTGGGCCTTAAAGTTTTCCTGACATTTGTCTTACAGGTGAGGAAAAACCCCGATAAAAACCTCACCCAGAAAAACTGCCCCGACCGGGGATCGAACCCGGGCCCGCTGCGTGACAAGGCAGCACGCTACCTTGGATTCTTATATATGATTAAAAATCTCTATGATTAATATGTTTTTATAAAATTCCATTGTTTTAAATAACAATTTCCTAATTGTTTTGAATGACAAAAGACATGCACATAAGGCTTGCTTAAGTTGTAGACAATGTTGCCAATACAAAGGGCTGAATTCCGCAATCTCGAATGTTGAAGAGAATTTAGAAAAGCAGAGAAGTTTTGTGAGACATCCCAAGAATGTCAGAGGATTTAATGAAACTGCGCTGCAACTAAATTAAGATGCCGGTATTATGCATTCCTTTGTTAAACGGCATTTTGCGTAACTAACGGCGCAGCGTAACTGGAGTAATATAATGCAAAATCTTCCATAAAAATTGTTACAAGATTCCTTTCAGACCTTCGTATAATGGTTTTTAAGCTACGTGTTCTATGTACTGGGAAGGCAAGCTATCCTAACGCTGCGATCTGTAAGTTCTATCGCGCTTTTACCATCTTTGGAATGAAAATACATAAATCTACTCTAAGGTGTTGTAGGCCTATAGTCTATGATGTTCTCTATTCGATTTAACAAACATCTAGCATTTACATTTGACTCATACTGCCATTTTTGATAAGAGGTGAGACAAGGGCCTACAATTTACTATGGCGTAACAGCCAAATGTTGGACATTGACCTCTCCTGTGTAAGGAGTTACTAGACTAAATTAATTTACTTTCGGTTATTTCCCTGTAGATGTCATGAATATGCTGATACAATCAGACATCTAGTAGGCAACTAATGTATTACTATGATGAAGGAGGTCGGTAAATTTTGCTCAGAGGCTTCCTTCAGGCTTAAGGTTCTTTTACGACTGTTTTAATAGCGCACTAACGTATAAAGTTAGAGGTCTCGAGATAAATCCCGGTTCAGGCATTTATTTTTCTTTTCATACCATATAGGCTAGTCTCTCTCTCTCTCTCTCTCTCTCTCTCTCTCTCTCTCTCTCTCTCTAGGCTATATATATATATATATATATATATATATAGCCCGAAGGTAGGTCCTTCACTACAATCATAGCACTTTCGTGCTATGCTTGCAGCTTTACTAGCGAATTGTAGGTGTGGTAGCTTCCCGTTGCTTTCCACACCGGTGAAAGTTGATGATAATGATAAGGGCGATGATGATGATGGCCATATGATTTCGGGGACCGTTTGGGCTTTAAAGTTTTCCTGACATTTGTCTTACAGGTGAGTAAAAACCCCGATAAAAAACCTCACCCGGAAAAACTGTCCCGAGCGGGGATCGAACCCGGTCCCGCTGCGTGACAAGGCAGCACGCTACCTCGAGACCACAGCGGTGGATATATATAAATTCTCCAAAGTATAAAAAGAAAACTCCAAGAGCGATAGACCTAGAAGGCCCTTGGCCTACCAGCTGCTGCTGGACTCACGTCCACATGTGTTAATCACAGAGGTAGACAATCATAAGCCATGTAGGGGTGACATGTGGTCAGCATGTCGGATCCTCCTGCCGTTATATCTGGTATTCTCAACCTGGTGTCGCTACTTATTGCAGTTACCCAAATGCCTCACGATGTTGGGTGGGCACCGGTCCCATACTGGCCAAAATCCCATGAGAAAATTTCTTCCCTCCCACGGAGAGTCGAACCAGCGCAAGTTTCGTTGTTCTGCACCAAGGCATCTTGTCTTAACCACTCGGTTATGGCGCGGGACTCTCCAAAGTATACCCTAAACAATGCGAAAATTAAAACAAATAAATATACGCGGAAAGGGAAAATGTCTTTGGGAAGATCCACGGGAAGTTGGCGTGGTCATTCACAAGGAGGCAGACAAAATAGGTCAGTATATTTATAACTTTCTATTGGTGATGTTGATGGTGATGCTATAAAATGACAGCAAGGTGCAGTACGTATATGGTATTTAACCTCGGCATTATTATTCTGGTGCCAGACTTAATACTGGGAAGTGACATATAAACTGCAGTATTTATAAGCAATATTACATGATCGGACTAATAAATAATTTGCAGATAATAACTGCACAGCGCGCATTAAAAACCGCCATTAACACATCTTATGACATCGTAATTTTTACGACAGGGTGTTTTTATATTCTTAACCAGCACAGTTCATTGCTTTTTAAATGTTTTTATAACCTTCATTTATGCTTTTGATCTCATTACTTCCCTAGTTTGGATCGATACAACATTAATAGCCCATAATACTGTATTAATATTATTCTTGATACACGCCTCATACATTTAAGTCGCATGTCTTTGACATATTTATTAAAATATTAATAGCATATTATATAACAAGTTACAAAAAATGCATCTATATTAGAGAGGGTTAAATTAGATCACAACCGGATGTTGCTGTTAACCGTTGCATGCAAGACCTATCTTGAAATTTCTCCCAGAGAAGCATTGTGATGTAGCTACCAAGGCCGTGTACAAAAAATATATGCCGTTCTTAACTGAAAGGCACTAAATTTCAGGTCCGTCCAAATATCTCATTTTAACTATAGGGAAGTAATACAACACCTGAATTGGTAGATTGGATAACCCAAACTACATGCCGTCAGAACTGCGTCCGACTTCATTCCGCTCTAACTCAAGCAGGGACGTCCATCGCACTGCGGGTTTCCATTGCTGGATTCTGGCTTCGACTTCTGTGTCTTGCAGTTGAAAGCGGCATTCATTTTTTTTTTGACACGGCCTTTGTACATCAAAACGCTTCTCTTGGAGAAATTTTAAGGTATGTTTCGGCATTCAATGGTTGGCAATCTCCTTGCAAGACCCACGAGATAATAAAGTGTAGGCCTACTTTTGTACGAATTGTGTACAAAACGTTATATATATATATATCCCCATCCATAGTAATTCTGCCCGAAGGCAGGTCCTTCACTGCATTCATAGCATTTTCATGCTATGCTTGCGGCTTTACTAGGGAATTGTGGTAGCTTTCCGTTGCTTTCCACACCGGTGAAGGGACGATGTTGATGATGATAATGATGATGGCCATATGATTTCGGGGACCGTTTGGGCCTTAAAGATTTCTTGACATTTGTCTTACAGGTGAGGAAAACCCCCGATAAAAACCTCACCCAGAAAAACTGCCCCGACCGGGGATCGAACCCGGACTCGCTGCGTGACAAGGCTGCACGCTACCTCGAGACCACAGCGGTGGATATATATATATATATATATATATATATATTGTTCGTTATTTGTCGAAAATTAGAAGAAGATCTAAAAATAGAAAACTTCAAGTTGTGTTCGACACACGGGAGATGATATACCTTTACATTGAAGGTCTGTGATTGACAAGGATGGGCGATAAATAGGATACCTAGTTTTATGGGAAAAGAATTCAATTTAAAACTTTCCTTTAATATTTGTATTATTAATTGATTTTTGAGTTTAGTTTAATGTAGATAAGGATAAACTTGTCTATATTTTATAAGTAAAGCGGTTGACCACGCCTGACGCACCATCGCTTTCCATTGCGGATTCTATATTAAATTTCGTCAACTCTCTACATATTTAAGTCTGCTGCGGTGGGCTAGTGGTTATGTTCCTTGCCTCTAGTTCCGAGGGACGCGGGTTCATACCCGGCCGTGATCGATGGATCTTTAGGATGGAAAAAATCCAAGTAACAAGTCCTCCGAGAGGGATTTTAAGCCGTGCGTCCCGAGTCTGAAGATTTTCAGGCTCGTAAAAGAACCGCAAGCCTGAATAAAAAGGCATGTGTGCAAGATTTTACCGACATTCGCCCATCCGAGTAATACCTTAGTTGGCTACTAGATACCTCATTGAGGCGATTTGCAACCCTCATGTCACTCGTTGACATCTGTAGGTAAATAAGGCGTTATCTAAATTAATCTGGTTAATTAACTCCCTCTTGGGAGCGCCCATGTCTCCACGTGGGACGTATGGGGTATATACACATATACACTGCATATTTAATAATAATAATAATAATAATAATAATAATAATAATAATAATAATAATCATCATAGTCCATTCACGAATTCAGACCATTTGTTGATCTGTTTCTGCCTCAAGAGAAGTACCATCCAGAAGTATTTTGAGTGGACGTCCTGGTCTTCTTCTTCCTGCGGGTTGATAGCTGAACATTTGTAAGGGTATCCTGTGATCTTCCATTCGATGAACATGTTGTATACATCTTGATTCATAATCAGAAATTTTGTTACACTAAATATTTGACGGAATTACAAAAGAATAAAATTAGAACAGTTTAATTTGATTATTTTAGAAGAAGCCTCCAAAAAACAAGACAGGATAAAATAAGAAATTAATTCCTTTGGAGAGAAATGAATGTCACCACATCTGTTGTTAAGAGGATTGAAAATCAAACGCTTAAATGGTATGGCCATGTACAAAGAATGGAAAATGAAAGATGACCAAAAAATATATACCATTGGACACCCCCTGGAAGAAATAAACGTGGCAAACCAAGATGGAAATGGAAAACCTACGTCAGAACTATAATGGATGATAGGAATTTGGAAGAGGGAGATAAATGGAAACTGAATACGGCAAACCTATGAGAAAAACAAAGGAGAAATATTTAAAGACCCAATTCTTGATTTTGTTTCTCTATATCGTTTGCATTGCGTTCAGTAGCCTGGCTCTATTTCGTGTTCACATACTGTATTACCAAGTTTAATCACATTACAGGCCACTTCACTTTATCGATACTGCATATTAGCAGGTTATAGTTTGGTTTTTCTCTCCTGGCGGAAGGTTGAAAGCATGTTATTACATAAGGAGTAATCAGATTGTATGGAGGCCTCTGCTAGAACCTCGTCCAAAGTAAAGTTCGCAGAAAGCTTTTAGCTTTGCGCCTGTTACCAGAAAGGTGGAGGTTAAATGTGATTGGCGTTTGTAATGCACAGAGGGAAGTGCAGGTTGATGGAAGTACTTCTTTGAATTGGTCCCATATTCGAAACTCATATCAGGCTCTATTCTGCATGTGGCTGTAGAGTAGTGTATGTTAATGATCTTGGGTCGCACTTTTAATTTCCCATGACGGAATAACACAGCACTGTGTTAACCCACTTGCTTCGGGTTTAAATGCTCAATACATTCCCCCAGAAACCGGTTTTAAGTCACCGTAAATTGTATTGTCTATTTTCAGACATTCAAAACAAACAAAATATAACGGTACTTGAGATCACAATAAGTGTGGCCAAAACACATTTCTCTACTATTAAAAAATGTTAACAAAAATTACTCTGCCAAGGAATGTACAAAATATATAACAGAGTTGGAGGCCATTTGACTGTCGGCGAGTTTACCTCGTCTTTTGAGGCGAATAGGTTAAGATCTGAAGGGAAGGGATTTAGATGTGCTGAAAGTTAAGATTGCAACTTACTATAATGACAAGTACTCCTAAGTTCATTAGTTTGTAAGTGTGTATGCACCCATGTATGTATGTATGTATGTATGTAGGCCTATGTGGATATATATAGGCCACGCAAGGGATTTAGAAGAATGTCCTTGACAGTCAACCCAGTCGGAGAGCCTACGAAGATTGCTGAGTTTTGTAAATTCCCTGACAGACACGTGCTAACAAAACAATCTCACTTGTACTACGTATGAGTACAGTCAGTTGTAAATGTTAGTGAGAAGTGACGTATTGCTGTTACATTATAAACAATAGTTCTTAATTTTTAATATCTTGTACTTTTGCATCCTGTAGTTTTAAAATTGTAATGTGACGTGGATGTAAATTATTTAATATTTTTTAAGTATATTGATTTATGTAACTCAATGTCTCTCACAGTTTCGAAGTTAAAAGGAAAATATGTTCACAGTTTAAATTTGGGAGATAATTTTTAATATTCACGTCACTAATTGGATATAAGAACATTAATAAAAGAGAAAGAAAAATAAAACGTCTTAGTTGTTGACAATGTTTCATATAAATAAATAAAGCGCCAACATCAAATTCCTTGAAAAATAAATGCGAGCCGGGTTAAGTAAACTCACCGAGAAAAATCACTAAAACGCATTTATATGATACATTAATAAACCAACACACTAAACGTACATAACTGACACAATATTAGCAGAAAGTAATCGTGCAGTTGTGAGACTTTCACCTTACATCCCGATTTAAATCCCATGTCATTATTTTGGGGAGATGTAAGATAGTGAGTTGGTAGTAAATTCAAATATTTGACCAGCCTAACAGGCAAGAGGTCAGAGCTTCTGACTATGGTTTATGGGGTCCCGAGTTCGATTCCCAGTCAGACCACAGGATTTTGTTCTTAAAGGAAATTATTTCAATGGTCGCATATGGTCTGGATTTAGGTTAAATTTAGATTTAAGGGCTCTCCTGGTGCTACATTCTCATTTGTCACCTATCTTCGGGCTAACGTAACTCCGCCTTCCAGGCGCCCCAAATTAAGAAGTGCATTACAATTCCGCCTTGCAAGAAATGCCAGACAACTCTGTGGCATTGGTATTATTATATATACCCAGAGTTCCGGGTTCGAATCCCGTCCAGGCATTTATTTTTCTTACCATGTCATATATATATATATATATATATATATATATATATATATAGTGTGTGTGTGTGTGTGTGTATGTAGTATGTAGTATGTTAGTGTATATATATATATATATATATATATATATATATATATATATATATATATATAAATAAGAAAGTTTTCTTGGGGTTTCCGCGTCTTGGATTCCAGTTCGGCCCCTGGCCACTGACTCATACGGTTCGGCATGATCCCACATGCCATTATCAAGGAATGATAAATTCGAGTCACAGGTTTAGGTCTTATATAATTAAACAAATAGAGTTTTCGCTGTGGCCCGTTTCCGAAGACGTGCACCCATCCAATATAATATATATATATATATATATATATATATATATGGTTTAGAACCATACTGTTCTAAGTCCATTTTTTAAATTTGTGTTATGAAGTGATATCCCATTTGTGGAAATTGTGATAATTAAATAAGCATTTGGTATTTCGATTAATAATAGGATTAGTAATTAAAATATCAAATTAATGTATTATTTTCAGAATTATTATGGACATAGAACATTTACCCCACAACACAAATTCTAAAAAATGGACTTGCAACAGTATTGTTTTGTGTGTGTGTGTGTGTGTGTGTGTATATATATATATATATATATATATATATATATATATACATGTATGCTTTAAACTCTGTTTGGTGGAGCAAAAATATCACAAAAAATAGACAAATACAAATATATCAAACCATAATTCAGAGCATTTTAACATATGGTGCTGAAGTCTGGCAAATTCCTACCAGGGAAATGAAAAGAATTTTAAGTACAGAAATGGATGTTTTAAGAAGATCAGCTGGAAAATCTAGAATGGATAGAATACGAAATAAAGAAATAAGGGAAATTATGGGTGTACAAGAAGAGCCAAACATCATAGACATTATAGAAAAGAAAATATTACAGTGGTATGGCCCTGTCAAAGAATGCCAGAGCAAAGATTGCCTAAAATTGTTATGGAATGGATCCCAATAGAAAGGAGGAAGAGAGGAATACCGAAGAAAACTTAGATAGAAGGGTTACAAGCAGCTATGAGTATCAGAGGATTGGAGGAAGATCAATGGATGGACAGAGAGGAATGGCGTTTGGTTTCCAGAAGACGGCGACAGCTGCCATGATACCGGATGATAATAGGCCTATTTATAATATGAACTTGCGTGCGTGCGTGCATTTTTATATTAGTAGTGTAGGCCTACTTTGTTGGGAGTTAATTACTTCATGTTAGTTTAATACATATTTTTGTGTTAGTAGGCCTATGTCTTATTTTGCCCATCGAATGGTAGTCATGAACTAATGGCTAGCTGAAATAAAATTTTATTTGTAATAATAATAATAATAATAATAATAATAATAATAACTTAATAATAATAATACTAATAATAATGATAGCAATATTGATGACGATAATGATGATAGTAATAATAATAATAATAATGATAATGATAATAATAACGATAACGATAGCAATAACGATAATAATAATAATAATAATGATGGTATAATAATGATAATAATGATAATAATGATAATGATGATAATGATTATTATTATTATTAATTAACTCTTCCATGACGCTTCAGACGAATCGACTGCTGGCCCCATACCTCATATCAAGTCTCCCCAGCCGTTATAGATGGTTTTCTCAACCTGGAGCCGCTACTTATTGTAGCTACCCAATTGCATCACGATGCTGGGTGGGCACCGATCCCATACTGGCCGAAATACCATGAGAACATTTCTTCCCCCATGGAGACTCGAACCAGCGCAAGTCCCGTAGCTTTGCGCCAAGGCTTCTTGCCTTAACCACTTGCCTACGGCGCGGGACAAATCTTTCATACTATATCCTGATATTTGTGCTGCTTTATCAGCTTGTTTCTTTGCTTCTTTTTATTGAATTTTTAGTGTTTCATCTCTTTTCATTATAATATGAAGTGAATAAAACCAAATGATGTATCTTATAGGACACATTTTTAATTTAAGGGCTAAAGTTATTGTTTATTTACATGTGTGAGTGTTAATTTAAATTAGAATAGAATTGATGTTTTGAAGAATAGAATACAGTAGAATCGCGCCTTTATTGATAACGTACCCACGTAAAGGTATATTTAGGAAAGTGAATCAATAGGCTGATGTAGTTTAATAAGAGTTTTCACTACAATAGAGCGATGTAAACGCTGCCAGAGAGTTTGAAGGGGGGGGAGCCTACCTGTAGCGTGTGCTTGTGAGACAAGAGGTTCGTTCAGTCGGCCACCGAGATGCTGTGTCGGTTAGTTGTGTTACTGAGTTAGGTTTGTGTACCAATCGCGTCCTTGCGGAAGGTAAGCTTATCATATGTTATCGTGTGCACAGTGTTTTTTATCTGTTTCACATTTATTCAAAATAAATGTTTTTGTGAAAGTGTGATAGTTAAGGAAAACGTGTAATACTCAATATTTCATATCAGTTTGTTAGTTTTATTGTATTACGTAAAATAGATTATACAAATAATATGAAAACGTAACAACTACAACTCAATGGTATTAATAATCTGTTAGTTTAAACTGATGGTGTAGTACCATTGGGCGATAGCGAAGAGATACTAAAGGCCAATACGCACACACTATTGAGTAACACTAAGAAATTAGGACTGGAAGTAAATATCAATAAAACTAAATATATGGTTACACATAGAAATACATTATATAATGGAAATGGACAGCTAATGACAAATGAGGGAAATTTTGAGGAAGTGGCTGAATTCAAATACCTAGGAACAATAATCACAAATAGGAATGAGATCACAAAGAAATTAAACATAGGCTCAATTCTGGAAATGCGTGCAATTGTGCATTGCAGAGAGTTTTGATGTGCCAACTCCTTTCAAAAAACGTTACATTGAAAATATATAACCTATTATTCTACCAGTTATATGGGTGCGAAACATGGACTCTTACTTTAAGGGAGGAAAGGAGATTACGAGTATTTGAGAATAAAGTACTTAGGAAAATCATCATCATTATCATCATCTGCATTCATGGATTAGGTCTGGTCTGTTGACCCGTTCCGACTTCAGCCCATCTCTTTCTAGGTCTGCCCACATCTCGGGTGCCTTTAGGTTTGTATTTTGTTATTTGTTTTGGATATCTATCTTCATTCATTCTGTCTATGTGTTGCTTCCATTTTGTCTATATGTATCTATTTTATCAGTTATTGCAAATATTTCAAGTTCCTGTCTTATTTCTGTGTTCTTGATTTTGTCTTCCTTAGTGCACCCTTTAACAGATCTCAAAAATTTTATTTCTGCCGCCGTTATCCTACTTAGATCTTGATATTTATGTATCCAGGCTTCCTATGATCCATAGAGCAGTACCGGTACTGCCAACATTTTATAAATTCCAATTGGGTCTCTCTTGTTGTTTTGTTATTTAGTGATCGTTTTATCGTACCACATATTCCCTGGAATTTTGCTATTTTATTATTTATATCATTATCATAATTAAATGAAATGTCACATCGTAGATAATTGAGATGGTTCACCTGTTCTATGATTTTGTTTCCTATTTTACTATTTTCGATCTGATTTGATTTTTCCCTTGGAAAATGTTTGGACCAAAGAGAGATGAAGATACAGGTGAATGTAGAAGACCACGTAACAGTAAACTGCATGGTCTTTGTAGGAAGCCAGATATAATAAGAACAGTTAAGACTCGTAGACTGCGATGGGCAGGACATGTGGCACGAATGCGGAATCAAAGACGTGCATGAAAACTTCTTGTAGGAAAACCAGAGGGAAAACGCCCAGTTGGTAGACCAAGAATGAGGTGGGAGAATATCAA
>JASPKZ010009744.1:0-86201 GCA_030220185.1 Diploptera punctata | reverse complement strand
AATAAACTTTCTTTAACTTTTCTGGAAGTATATTAATAGTCTTATCTTGGACTGCTTTTAAAATGTTTCCTGATAAACCGTGAAAATCACCTTCTCGCTTATTTTTACTTTAAATTCAGCACCCAAAATTGCAGAATATAACAACAATGTTGTTGATTCATCTGTCTTTTTTTCTCTAAAGCCCACATTACTCTTTCTGTATATATATATATATATATATATATATATATCGTTTCCGCAATAAATAATTTTAATTAAATACACTAAATACACTACATATACTAATATACTCTGAAATAAAATATTGTAGACAACATGTTACAAAGTTAGGTTTAGTAACTAATTGTCTAAATAACTATTCTTTTTCAGTTATGCAAAATTCATTTGAGAAGTGAGGAGAAGCTAAAACCTATTTAAGGGGGGGTGATGGGTGAAATTTCTATTTTCTACATTTTTTGAGATAGAGACTTGATATTTTGTACAAATATTCATTGCATGATACATAATGATGTGTTTAAGTGTCATTCTTGTGAGACATTTATTTTATGAGTTGTTAAATATTATATTTTTAAAAATTTCATATATTATAATTAAATGGGTTCCACAATTTTTTACTAAAATGTCTGATTATTTTACAAGACCCCTACAATATTTAGAAAAACATCATGCATTAGAATTCTTATAATATGAATACAAAGGGAGAAAAAAATGTTGTACCTCATGCGTGGAATTACAAAAAAATTAATAATTGCATACATTATATTTTTTATTTCTTAAAATACTACTTCAATTATGAAACCAATGCACTACTTTATTACCCATTTTTTAGGGCATACAGTACAAATTTGAATCTTCTAGAACAACATTTCTGAATTCTATTAAATTTTGAATGTACAAAAATGCAGTGAAAATAAAAGTGTGGAAAAACAAGTTTAAATATTTGCATGCAGGTGGTATTTAACTGGCGCAGCCTTTTACCTTTTAACTCTGACGTAATTTAGGGCACTTAGAAGCTCCATAGGCCTCTGAAACTTTACCAACATATACATTAGAGTACAGGCTATTTTTTAGTACAAAAAACAAAAAAATGCCAATTTTGATCTCAAATAGTCATTTTTTTCACCCATCACCCCCTGAAATGAAATAATAAGGAAAACATAACTGTATCATATAACAGTATCCATCCATAGTAATTCTGCCCGAAGGCAGGTCCTTCACTGGATTCATAGCATTTTCATGCTATGCTTGCAGCTTTACTAGGGAATTGTAGGTGTGTAGCTTCCCGTTGCTTTCCACACGGGTGAAGGATGATGATGATGATAATGATAAGGATGATGATGATGGCCATATGATTTCGGGAACCGCTTGGGCCTTAAAGTTTTCCTGGCATTTGTCTTACAGGTGAGGAAAAACCCCGATAAGAACCTCACCCAGAAAAACTGCCCCGACCGGGATCGAACCCGGGTCCGCTGCGTGACAAGGAAGCACTCTACCTCAAGACAACAGCGGTGGACATATAGCAGTATAAAGAAACTATATTATTCAACTTATAAAAACATGTAGTCCAGGGGTCACCAATTAAATTTCATGGAGGTCCATTTTCAAAGTAGGAAATTTAGTAGAGGTCCAGATCCACAGTTGATGAAACATACGAAGCTTTTATTAAGCAATCAAAATTATAAGGAAATTATTTAAAGTATGTTATGGGTATGAATTGCACAAATTACAAACAAAAAACACGTGGTAAATACAGCACAGTAGTGCACAGTTATTAATTCTAAAAGTTATTAATAAGTTTATGATAAATTTAAAACATATGGTCAGTGTAATATTTAAATATCTCACTTCACAAATGTCGTGTTTTTCACGTTATCAGGTTTCAAACGGAATCCCGTTCATCTTCAGTCAAATCTCCGATCATAAGCAGTAGGCTACAGCCAACCGAGCCAACATTAATACTATCATGATATAAAATTTAGTAAAAACCGATTGTATTCCATGTTTAACCGTTTTAAAAATTTGTATTAATTTGACATTTAACCGGTCCGGAAACCGAAGCCCCAGGGTCCGGATTGGACCGCGGTCCGCCAATTGGTGACCCCTGATGTAGTCGATAGAAAGGAAGGTTTCACATAGAGTAATCCCCAAACGTGACATTAAGAGAAGAGTTGAGAGTTTTGCAACTTTAATCTGACAGAACTTAAAACCGTCACGTGTGTCAACATGGTGTTACTCTGTGCATACGTCACGCGTTAATATATAAACATGATCTTATTAATATCGAAGCATTTATTAGAACGTGATCAAATTTACGATATTAAAATCTAAACAATTTTTCTCGGCTCTTTCTGCCCAGCACTGATTGCGACGCTAATGCTTTTAGTGTAATTAAATAAAAATAACACATACCCACCGTAGTATACGTGTCGGTATAAAGACATCTTATAGTTATGAACAAAGTGGTTTCAGGTATGATACTTCTTTAAAACAAACGTTTGCAGAAAATTAGTAAGGCGATTCGTTAAAATATGTCCTGGGTTCCCTGCTCCAGGGATAGTTCTTGTTCGCTAACTTCTTAAAAAGATAGAATGTTATAAATTTGATAAATGTTTTTAGAACGGACATTTGTACCAAATAGTCTAATGACACTGGTCAACATGATTTTTGTCTCATGAGTACCAATAGTTGTACTTAATGCAGTTTTTTATCGTGTTTTCAAATATGTATTCAGAATTTCTCCATCACCCACAGTTTTTTTTTATTTCAGTTTCAATTAATGGATTTAAAATAATTTTTTAATAAACGTTTTTTCGTCAATTTGTCCATTGTAAAATAAAACCAAATGAGCTTACTCAGGAGATTTCAGCTATGAAAAAGAGATATCAAGGCAAATGGAATCCTAAAATGCTGGCCGATTATTGTTGGACCATCAAGAGGAATGCTCCACAGGCGAAATATAGCAGAAAATCGTCATTTTTTACTTTCTAGGTGAATCCGAATGTTCGAATATTGTGTAGTTACGAATGTAGAAAATATTAAAGTGTTTAAAATTATAAAATCCGGTCTCTCTGAAATCTTGCGTGATGGAGAAAAGCCTATATCATATTTGAATTCAGGAGAAAAAATACTATCAGAATAACATATTCTTCTTTCTGAGACAAAAAAAAAGTTTCTTTTTTGTTGCTCAGTGTGATTAGAATACATAACGAAGTACCTTCACCGACTTTCTTAGGAAACAAGCGTTTCGAAACCTCAGCACGTAGTGACATTAAAATACTTATATTAAAATATTAAAAATTTCAATGCCCCATGAATTGCAATTGCGCGATCACGGTACTGGAGTTCCTTTTTGTGATTGACTGGTGGATAGTATCGTTACTGTTAAATTAAATATAATTAATAATCTTAATATATAAAAATTTCGTGTCACGTTGTTTGTCCGCGATGGAATCCTAAACTACTGAACCGATTTTAATAAAATTTTGCACACTGTGTGCAGTTTGATCCAACTTGAGACTTACGGTAGTTATAACTAAATTTATAGTCGCATTATTTTTTTATTGCAAATTATTTGTTTATTATTTAACAAAGAGTTATAATTATCTGTGAGTTCCATACGATTCTAGCAGATGGCGGTGTAATTATCTGTGAGTTCCATACGATTCTAACAGATGGCGGTGTAAGGTAATTTGGTAAGGTAATTGGTTTATTATTTAACAAAGAGAGATCCAGTTGGCTGTGCTTTTTGTTGCAACCGCGAATTTCAATTGAATTACAAATATTGATTATTTCATAATTTAAGTGTTCAGTGTATATTTTATTTTCAATATTATTAATTTCGTGTGTAAGTTTTATTTTTAAGTAATCTGGATGAAAGACAGCAACTTAATTAACATTTTTAACGTATACCTTAGCCACAGCAACGCGTGGCCGGGACTTCTAGCTTACTTATAGTTCAATGGTGTAGACTATGCCATTTATGGTGCGGAAACGTGGACATTAAGCACAGCACATAACCTATTGGTGACAGAGATGATCTTCTTGAGACGGGCTTCTAGAAATTCAAGAAGAGGCAAAATTAGAGAAATAATGTTTGTCCAAAAAGATGTTTTACAAGTTATTGAAGAAAGAATACTGAAATGGTTTGTCCACGTAAAGAGGATGTCAGATGACATACAGTGTGTCCCAAATTGATGTATACACTCTTTGAAACGTTATTTCTCATAAACGAAATGAGACAGAAATACAATTTTTGTTGTGTATGATCCACAAGGCATTGGAAAAGCATAGTAATACATTCATCGATCTTCACGTCTTTATAAACAACAATGGCGGCGATATTATCATTCGATGAACATAAATGGATACTGAAGTGTTATTGGAAAGTGGAGAATGTTGTTAAAGTGCAACGACGTTGGATGGTTGGATTTGGGACACCGCCACCAACAAGGGTAACAATAACAAGAATCCGAGACAAGTTTGAAGACGATGCAACAGTACTCTCGTCATCACTCGAACGTCTTTCTTCCGCACCGACCTTTCAACACATCTTGCACCGTTCCATCGTCTTCAAACTTGTCTCACATTCTTGTTATTGTTACCCTTGTTGGTGGCGGTGTCCCAAATTCAACCATCCAACGTCGTTGCACTTCAACAACATTCTCCACTTTCCAATAACACTTCAGTATCCACTTACGTTCATCGAATGATAATCTCGCCGCCATTGTTGTTTATAAAGACGTGAAGATCAATGAACGTGTTGCTATGCTTTTCCAGTGCCTTGTGGATCATACACAATAAAAATTGTATTTCTGTCTCATTTCGTTGCTGAGAAATAACATTTCAAAGAGTGTATACATCAATCAGCTAATGACAAATGAGGGAAATTTTGAGGAAGTGGCTGAATTCAAATACCTAGGAACAATAATCACAAATAGAAATGGGATGCACAAAGAAATTAAACATAGGCTCAATTCTGGAAATTCACGCTATTATGCATTGCAGAGACTTTTGATGTCTCAACTCCTTTCAAAAAAACGTTAAGCTGAAAATATATAGAACTATTATTCTACCTGTTATATTATATGGGTACGAAACATGGACTCTTACTTTAAGGAAGGAAAGGAGATTACGAGTATTTGAGAATAAAGTTCTTAGGAAAATTTTTGGACCAAAGAGAGGTGAACAGACAGGTGAATGGAGAAGACTTCATAACAATGAACTACTTTGTATTTATAGGAAGCCAGATATAAATAAGAACAGTTAAGTCTCGTAGACTGCGATGGGCAGGACATGTTGCACGTATGGGGAATGAAAGACTTGCATGGAAGCTTCTTGTAGGGAAGCCAGAGGGAAAACGCCCAGTTGGTAGACCAAGAATGAGATGGGAGAATAACATTAACTATGATTTGAGGGAAGTAGATTATACAGGGAATGGTTGGAAAGCATTAGCTCAAGATAGGGATGTATGGAGAGCCTATGTCCGCGCGGCCATGAACCTACGGGTTCGATAGTGCCAGTGAGTAAGTAAGTAAGTACACATCAATTTGGGGCACTCTGCATATCTAAAATTATATGAAATTTTGTAGTGGAGGGCAACGGAAGAAAGGGGAGATAAAAAAACAGTGGGTTCAAAGAGAGTATTGGTGTATGATGTCGAGTGAATTAATAGAGAATGGTGCAGATTATGGAAGAGTAAAATTTAGGAAAACTACTGTATTGTAGAGAAATTCCTAATAAAAGTATTATTATTACTATTATTATTATTATTATTATTATTATTATCTTCTTCTTCCTTCCTTCCAAGTATTAGGCCAAGGCCTGTTACGATCCTATAGAAAATTTTCCCTCCAGCTTTTCATAGGACGGCCCAGTGATCTTCGTACTCTTGGTATATAATTATAAACAGCTTTGGGGATCCGATTTGAACTCATTCTTTCAAGATAGTGTTTCCAATTTAGTTGGTACTGTTTAATATATTCCAAAATTGGCCCAGTCTTCAATTCTTTTAAGATATCGGTGTTCCTTTTCCGATCCCATCTGGTGTAACCCGCTATTCTGCGCATGAATCTCATTTCACAAGCCGTTATTCTGCTTTTATGTTGTCTTTTTAGTGTCCATGCTTCACTACCATAGGTCAACACTAGTCTAGCCAAAGTGTTGTACAAACGTAATCTGGTGTTTTTTTGTACAAGGGATGGTTTCATAACTTGATTAATAATTCCCAAACTTTTATTATAACTAGTAATTTTTTCAGGGATATCCTTTTCATCCCAGATAGAGAGATAATATCCAAGATATTTAAATTGATTAGATCTCTCTAAAATTTTATTCTGGAGACAGATTTTACTTTGTATGGGGTCCTTCCCATGAAATGCCATAATTTTAGTTTTGTTAATTGATATTTCCATATTAAATTTGGCACCTATTTTTTGTAAATTATAAATTGATCGTTGCAAATCATTTTCGGAAAGTGCCAGAAGAGTTAAATCGTCTGCAAAAAGAATAGCATCGAGTTTGAGGATCCTATTGATAGGTATCCTCGTCATGTTTTCCTCCATTCGTTTATTAATTTATTCATATATATAATGAAAAGCACCGGCGAAAGTCCACATCCCTGTCTTACTCCAGTGTTGATCTTTTCCCAAGAAGATATTATTATTATTATTATTATTATTATTATTATTATTATTATTATTATATCTAAAGCATTGAATAATACCTACATTTTAGCCACTATTTTCATCATATCCTATATTTATATTTATAGATATATATTGTAATTTAGATTTAAGACTATTTTTTGTTTGTATTTTTTTTAAACCTGGTTGAGTGGTAGACAAGGCCTTAAGGCCTTAACTCTGCCAGGTAAAATAAAGCTATTATTATTATTATTATTATTATTATTATTATTATTATTATTATTATTATTATTATTATATTATGATTTTAGTTCGTAATATCAGAATCGTTACTGAATTCGTGTTAATTTGATGGTCAACGACAGAAACAAATTGTTGGGATGTTAAGGCCGATGGCTGCACTCACCCTAAATCAATTTTCTCTCTGCAAATTACATTCATTAAGCACGGCTGAAATCTCCATTTGTAAACAACTTTTTCAGTCTCAATTATCCTCTCCTCGTCACAGTTTCGCTTCCTGGAATTTCCCACATTCTTATATATGTTTTTAATATTCCGTCATTACAGTTATTAAATAATAAATAATCTAACCTCAAATCGAGATGGCATCAAGTAAGGGAAATTCTAGATTGTTATAAAATACTTCCGGAACTGAACGTCGCATTTTTTAAAATCAGTTTTTTCACAGCTTTTCTCAACGTCTTGCATTTGATAAGTTTATTAGAGCAACGGTTTCCACCTTTTTCAACTCGCGAACCCCTTCCACAACGATGTGAGTTGGGTGAACCACTGACTTTTAAATATACATACCGTAGACATGCATAAAATTTAATTCCAAGCAAAAAGTTCAATAACCTGAAAGTAACTTAATATTAATTTATTGTGGAAATAATGTGATAAATTCCAGTTGTTACACATATGTAACAAGGGGCATTATAGGGTTAATGTAATTTTAACTAATAATAATAATAATAATAATAATAATAATAATAATAATAATAATAATAATAATAATAATAATAATAATAATAATAATAATAATAATAATAATAATAATAACAAAATTAATAATAACATAATTATTATTATTATTATTATTATTATTATTATTATATTATTATTATATTATTATTATTATTATTATATATTATATTATTACTTACTCACTGGCACTATCGAACCCGTAGGTTCATGGCCTCGCGGACATAACTCCCCATACATCCCTATCCTGAACTAATCCTTTCCAATCATTCCCTGTATAATCTACTTCCCTCAAATCAAAGTTAATGTTATTCTCTCACCTCATTCTTGGTCTACCAATTGGGCGTTTTTCCTCTGGTTTTCTTACAAGAAGCTTCCATGCACGTATTTCATTCCCCATCGCTGTCTACGAGACTTAACAGGTCCCATTATATGTGGCTTCCTATAAAGACCATGTAATTCACTGTTATGCAGTCTTCTCCATTCACCTGTGTGCTCATCTCTTTTTGGTCCAAAAATTTTCCTAAGAACTTTATTCTCATTATTATTATTATTATTATTATTATTATTATTATTAGTATTATTATTATTATTATTATTATTATTATTACTATTATTATTATTATTATTATTATTATTATTATTATTATTATTATTATTATTATTATTATTATTATTATTATTATTATTATTATTATTATTATTATTATTATTATTATTATTATGCTGAAGAAATGAAGAAACAGTAATAGACCTAACCTCGAAACCCGCCATTACGGAAAAGTTTTGGCCAACCCCTTGAAATATTTTGCGAACCCCTGGGGGTTCGCGAACCACAGGATGGGAGACTCTATGTTAGAAGCTCCACACGCCGTGGATTGCAGACAACACATACTGCATGGATGTACGGCGAATAGTATAAATAAGGATTAGTAGGCGATGCTATAAAATTGAAGCTGTTTTAAATCACCGTTTTCGTTTATACAGAATAACTGATACGTACTATGAAAACGATTTGCCTGAAAACCGCTTTGTATTAATATTAATAATAAATCAATAATATTATTAAATAACTAACTAATTCACTGACTCTATCGAATCCGTAGGGCGCGGACATGAACCCTCCATGTACCCATATCCTGAGACGTTTTCCAGCCATCCCCTGTATAATCTACTTCCCTCAAATCATAGTTAATGTTATTCTCCCACCTCATTCTTGGTCTACCAATTGGACGTTTTCCCTCTAGTTTCTCTACAAGAAGCTTCCATGCAGGTCTTTCATTCCCCATTCGTGCCACATGTCCTGCTCATCGCAGTCAACAAGACTTAACTCTTCTTATTATATCTGGCTTCCTATAAAGACCATGCAGCTCACTGTTATGCAGCTTTCTCCATTCACCTGTCTGTTCATCTCTCTTTAGTCCAAAAATTGTCCTAAAAACTTTATTCTTAAATGCTCGTAATCTCCTTTCCTCCCTTAAAGTAAGAGTCCGTGTTTCGCATCCATATAATATAACTAGTAGAATAATAGTTTTATATATTTTCAGTTTAACGTTTTTTGAAAGGAGTTGGGACGTCAAGAGTCTCTGCAATGTATAATAGCACGCATTTCCAGAATTGAGCCTATGTTTAATTTCTTTGTGCATCTCATTCCTATTTGTGATTATTGTTCCTAGGTATTTGAATTCAGTCACTTCCTCAAAGCTTCCCTCATTTGTCATTAGCTGTCCATTTCCATTATATAATGTATTTCTATGTGTGACCATATATTTAGTTTTATTGATATTTACTTCCAGTCCCAATTTTTTAGTGTTACTCAGTAGTGTGTGCGTGTTGGCTGATTATTAAATTATGAATGACTTAATTTGTGATTTATTTGATCCTTCATTATTATTTGTGTGTTGAGATGCACAAAAAAGTCTATCAGATGGCTGTGGTTGATCGTGAATTGACGAAGAAGAGAATAACGCAACAGCGTCAAAATAGGTAGGGACAATTCGGATTATAGCCTTCAGCTGTTTAGTGGGATTAAACATATTTCATTTAAATATTTCTTCATCATCATCGTCACTCCAAGGATTAGGCAATTGCCCGTTCCGACTTCATAATGCATCAGCTCAACTCTTCGATATCTTCCGACGTCACGTCTTCCCTTTGTTTGACAATTTCTTTGTAAGAGTGAATATCTCTCCATACTCATTCATGTGATCAATCCACTTTTGTCTATAATTCGTGACTTTATCTAAGAAAGGCTGCACATTTAATTATTCGCTTATAGTATTTGAGAATAAAGTACTTAGGAAAATTTTTGGACCAAAGAGAGATGAACAGACAGGTGAATGGAGAAGACTACATAACAATGAACTACTTTGTATTTATAGGAAGCCAGATATAATAAGAACAGTTAAGTCTCGTAGACTGCGATGGGCAGGACATGTTGCACGTATGGGGAATGAAATACTTGCATGGAAGCTTCTTGTAGGGAAGCCAGAGGGAAAACGCCCAGTTGGTAGACCAAGAATGAGATGGGAGAATAACATTAACTATGATTTGAGGGAAGTAGATTATACAGGGAATGATTGGAAAGCATTAGCTCAGGATAGGGATATATGGAGAGCTTATGTCCGCGCGGACATGAACCTACGGGTTCGATAGTGCCAGTGAGTAAGTAAGTATATCCTCATCTCCGCCGAATGTATTCTTTCTGCTTCTTCGTTGGAGCCCAAGTGTCACATCCATAAAATATTGTGGGAATTGCACATAACTTTATACATTATACGCACCATTATCATCATCATCGCCCATCATATCATCGGGGCAACGTAACCCCCCTTCCAGGCGCCCCAACCTCAGAAGTGGATTACAAGTACGCCATGCCAGGAGAGAAACCAGGAATGTCGAAAGACAAACATGGGGCATTTAAATGTTTTTTTTTCTTTTTTTATTTTATTTTTGAACATTCTCTATATTGTATTGACGTAGACTTTCACGGCCGGAGTTGCTATGATGAACTTGAAGAACATTTTCGGGCTGTAGGCCGTAGTTGTGAGGCTTGTAGTTCCCCGACATTTCGTCGGAGACTGCGCCTGGCATCTCGAGATAATCCTTGAGGATGCCAGACGCAGTCTCTGGCGAAACGTCGGGGAACTACAAGCCTCACGAACACGGCCCAGGGATCCCTGACACGGCCTACAGCCCGAAAATCTTCTTCAAGATCATATTCTCTATATTGTTCCATATTGTACCGATATTGGGCGGCCACATCTTCATCAAGTCTTCAACGGTCAACAAGGCGTCTAGTAATAAGCAGATCCTAACTTGCAAGGTTTGAAGAGTGGAAGAAGCAAACCCTCTCTTGGGAGGTGGATACCCAGAGGATTAGGTATTGAGGCTCAGAGGAAATAGCCCTTCCATCATCCTTGTCCTGCGAACCGCTCATAGCGCTTCCAGGAGACATTATCTTACAGAAAAGCTTCACAGAAGTCAGCCATTCTGTTAAAGGTTTCTTATTCATATAATTATCTTACACTTAAAATCGCAGAGGCTAAAAGAAAGGTGATGGGTTAATTTCAGGGCCACATTTGTCTTGCAGAAAAAACCTCACTCGAGAAAAAAAAAAAAACTCGTCCTTGAAACTTGCTGCGACCTGGGATCGAACCCTGTAGCGAATAGGATAGGGCCCTAATCTAGTATTGTGATTAATAAATAAGATTAATCAATAAACAAATAATGAACTGAATATTGTATACAAAGTAAATTAAGTAAACGTATTATAGGTAAAAATTCCCACAATGAAGAAGTAAATAGCTTTGTCCCACGTTGTGGTGACATTTTGAAGCAGTATTTCTCTTCATGCCCGATTTTGTAACATTTTGAAGAAGTATTTGTGTCCCAAAAAGAATTACTGGTTCAGGTTGGGTTTACTTTTCGGTAGAGCCGGATTCTCTCCTTAGGGTCGGAATTTTGTACACTGGATAGGAAAACACTTTAAAAATCACTAAAACTATTTCTTGTAGAAATAATTTCACATTTATTTACTTAGTAAAGTTCCCAGTAGATTAAGTAAATGTAGGTGGTATTATTCTTCACCGTCAATTAAAAATAAATTTCTTTTCTTGAATCAATTATTATTCTTGTATTAAATATTACATTTTATCAGGAGATCTCTTCTTGCTTCTATCTTTGTTGAAAGTTGTATGAAGAATGACGTGCAATTCTTTTATAATTTTAAAGAACATTATTACATCACCTGATGTTATATTTAAATTCTATTGGTTAATAGTCCTTTAAATATAAGGTTTAAATTGATTTGTTAAATACGAAAGTTAATTGTTTTAACATCCAATCAGAGTTTAGTTTACTTTCATTTAAGAATATGAAGTTATGCAGGTGTTCTTATTACAGTTATAACAGAAAGCTTTATAATTTTGACAACAATGATTTAAAACAATTTTTAAAAGCATTATTTACAAAACTGTTATGTAGTACAATTTCTTTAATTGTTACTGATGCATTTTTATTCAACAATAACTAACAATTAATTATTTAGATGATTTTATTTAAGTTTTATTTAAATATTAAAAGAATTTGAAAATACAAAATTATTAACTTTAACTTTCATATTTATTATAATATTAAAATTCTGCTTTAACAAGTAGCGGTGGGAAACCTAAATGTGAAGAGGTCATAAAGATGTAGCCCCCAAATTAGACTGGAAATTCTTAAGCTGGGTCTGGTTTGAAAAATCACGTTTGGGAGAAAACTTCATACTTCAAAATTTACAGCCGCGGGAAGCCCAAACTGCTAAACACGCTCACTAGCCGTGGGAAGAAGTTAAGAAATAAAATTACAAATGTAGGTGGGAAGTTAATACACTTACGCCCCTAGGAGACATGTGATTGAAAATTCTAACCAATCAAAATCAAAGTTAGGAAGTACAAACATATATGGAAATAAAGGGTCCCGACTTCGATGCGAAATTCATGAGGACAGACCGACACAATTACACTTAACAATTCGTGGAGAGAAGGTCTAAATTATATTGTTTAAAAAATGTCTGTGAATAACGATTAGGGACTTAGAAAAAACAAATTCTCCAATTTCTAAATCGTTTGATATCTCGAGTCCTCATAAGTTTGAGATATCGAAGGCCCGTAACAGAAAAGTTTTATTCATACAGTGTAAAATGCATTTAAGTGGCAGCGAAGAGAAGTAAGTAATTTAAATAATTCACTATTGTTTGTTCCCACGCAAGTCTCCTTCCGTCCCCTATATAGATGGGAATCTCACTGCTCACCCTGAAACAAATAGTAACCGACTAGCTACCGAGGTAGGGGAATCAAAAATGCACAACAATTAAACAGTGAACTCTAGTGACAAATTAACAGTCATAAGTAATGCCACGAGTGATTTCCAATTTATCGATAAATTCACGACTCACGAAGTGAGGAATGAATTTATCTAGAGAATTTGGAAATCAAGAGTGACATTTGTTAGGACTATTTAACGAATAAAATTATGCTGTTTACTCACAAATCATTGTTTAACTATAGTTATTTTAAAATATTTATATATTTAATGTAAACGGCGATGTTTTAAAACAAATCAGAAATGTGAGGTTGTTCATTCACTGCTGCTTGATCATATTATTTATTGCCAAATAAGATCGCAATATTGTAAGAGTGCACCCAAGTGGAGACATAATGAAACACATCAAACTATATATCATAATCAACATTACGGGTTATTCATTTATTTTTTTAGTAAACAACTCAGTAAAATCAAGGAATCTTTTCATTATTTGCTGTATTCAATGTATTTGTTGGAGGTAAATAATGCTTTGGCCTGATCAGAACATTAAAAAGGAGGAGCTTTCTTTATCACAAAAGCAGGAGCTGATAAAGATAAATCGATAAAGAGCGAAGTGAAACACGACTGTCATTGGTTGTAAAATAACATTCATTGAAACATGATTGGTCATTGACTAGCATTTGTGGCATGAGTTAAATAGTCATTTAAAATTACCGCCCCAACCCGGGCTTGCTGCATACAAGGCAACGATGTTTCCCGGAGACCACAGGGATGGAAATAAATAAATCCTAAAGTGATATATACTTTACTTTATATATAAATAATAAATAAGTGAAAATTGCATAATTAGACATGATGGATTTTAGATTGAGGAAGTTGACAACGTGGTGTGTGTACGAACACACGTTTTTGTATTATGTCTGCCATGATATGGAAATGATCGCACGTATTAATCAAATATATATCGGGAATGAATACCCTGAAGCAATCACAAACTGGACGAGAAGTATCTAACCAATTACACGCTGGATCAGTATAATAATCACATCACATGCATTACGTCACGTATCCATTACATGGGCACGCCCTCTGCTTCCAATATCCACACAATTTGTTTTTCTCGCTGCCACGATTCCATACATATGTAAATAACTTTATTCATTGTGTTATCTCTTTTTTTTCTTTAAATTGTATCAATTTTTTTATTTCATACTTACTTATAGACGCTCTGAAATCTAATACATCATCATCTTCTTCCTGGGCCTTCTCTTTCGGCCTCTCTTCTTCCCCTGCTCTTAATTACTCAAATTGCCATCCTAGTTCTGGAATTTTGGAATATATTAAACAGTACCAACTAAATTGGAAACACCATCTAGAAAGAGTTCAAAGCTGTTTATAATTATATACCAAGAGGACGAAGATCACTGGGCCGTCCTGTGAAACGCTGGAGGGAAAATTTTCTATAGGATCGTAACAGGCCTTAGCCTAATACTTGGAAGAAAGAAGAAGAAGAAGTTCTGGAATCGGCTGTCGCTATTATTCAATCATAGCCTATGTATTTGCAGTTCTTAGAATCTTTGCCTGTTTTGATCTCACATCTGTTCAGCCCAGTGCTTTCTTGGTCTTCCTACCGTTCTTCGTCCTCCAGGATTATACAATCTAATACAATTAATATAAAATGTAGGGAATTCGACAAGAAATGGCAACAATGTTATAACTTCAAACAATTTTTAGGTTACTTTTGACATTACGAATTTAATTTATAGTTTATTGTCTAGTCAACTATAAATTGCCAAATTTTTTGAAGATGGCACACTCCATCTGCAGCACAATTTCTGGATACCTCTTTTATCTGATCGATATAGAGCCTTCTGGATATCAATTCTTGATTGAAATCGAATGCCGCGTAGAGGTTCTTTGAAATTTGAGAAAAAGTTTAGTCACAAGAGCTCCTGTCTGGTGAATTTGGTGGATGTTCGAGTACTTCCCAATTCCACCTTCTAAACAAATTCTACTCAACATTTTTTTAGGGCGCTATCACTTACTGAATGTGAGAAACAGTTAATGTATTCACAAAATATTATTATTTCCAGACTTTCAATAATAAATGTATACAACAAAGACTGATCAACAACATACTACGAGATTACAATGGTCACTACTAGGATCGCTGATTTGCAACAGTGTTGCCATTACTTACCGAATGCCTTAGTAATTCATGGTTATCATTATTTTTTAATATAAACATTTATTCAGAAGGTTGTGATTCAAATTCCGGTGTCTTGAAAATTGGCTGAGGTTTTTTCTCTTTTGTCTTGGTATAAACCCTATATTGGATTGGAATTTCATTAACACATTTTATTCAGTCTCTAGCTAATACCCGGCGTACGCTGGTACGCCTAAATAAATGAAAATTAATATGCTTTTATGTTTAGTTACATAAGTGAAAGGAAAATTTATATCGTAATTATTTTTAGATACCCCGTACTGTTTACCCGGTATTGCGCGGGAATCTACTTATCTCGATCTTCTTAGCATAATGAACTGAAAGACAAAATTCGTTATAGTGAGTTATCCGTAAAAGAATACCCGCCATGTGCTGCTATGTTTGCATAGGAATCTATGTACTTGTCTCGATCTTCTTGACATCAATGAAAGACAAAAATGGTTATTGTGAGTTATCTGTAAGAGACAAACTTATGCTGTTGCGGACTTTTTTGTAGAGCTTTTTGAGATATTCAATTATGTTTACATTAATTTTGTGTATTTGTTATGCTTTAGGCAGCAACTATCTATCTATATTAAAATATTCAACAAATTATAATTACTATGTAGATAATAAATGTTTTTAAAAATATTATATTCGGTCCTAAACACTAAAAATATCGGTAAGCAAGTAAATTTTCATGGGATTCCGGTTTAAACACAATGAAACCCCAATCATTAAACTAAAAAACAAAAAAGAAATAACAGTTTAAAGAAACTAACACATCACGCGTTATTAGAAAACCAGCCTAAAAAATACATACTGGTTTAAACCTACTAAAGCCACACGTTTTCTTAGAAAACAGAACTAAAAAAAGAAACATAGTTTTAACTTCCAACATGCTTGGGGTAAAATTATAGTGGTCAACAAAACATCAACTCCAACACATGACAGAATAAAACTCTAGTTATCTACCAACAAAAATTATTTTACCATCAACTATCGTGGGGTGCGTTTTATGGTTTTTTTACGTTTTCTTCTTAGAGACTTTACTTTTACCAATATGTGATTTTATAGCAAATATATTAATTGATATAGAGCACCCCCACGCTTTTGATGGTACAATTATTTTTTTTTGTAGATCAACTTCTAGTTTTATTCTTGATGTGTTGGAGATGATGTTTTTGTTGACCACTTTAATGTTATCCCAAGCGGGGTTGAAATTAAAATTATTTGTTCATTTTGTTGTTCAGTTTTCTAATGAAGCTTGTTGTTTTAGTTTGTTTTTTTACTATTATTTATTTATATACCACGCACCTAGATTAATCGTGAATCTCACTTGAATTTTCATGACATTCGGTTCAGTGGACTGGAAATAGACTCACAAATAAAAGGCAAACTCCCACTTGCTTCAAGTTGGCAATAATTGCTGATTGCTTTAGGAGGGGCGCATTGTAAGGCGTGACACGGGATATCTGGGGTAATATGACAAAAAGATACTTATAGCTATGTAAATGTCAGCAAAAATTGAGTGATTAGTGCGAGAGATCATTTGTCAAAATGACAGCTTGTAAACCTACTCTAAAATTAATCGAGAAGCGATGAGAAAAAGTTACAAATGACACTACGTAATTTTTGCACATACTAAATTTAGATCTCGTTTTCTGTACATATGTTAGTTATGTGTATATATACGCCTACTACAAGAGTAAAAAAAAAACATAGCTGTACTAAAAGGGATGCGACATCAATAATTGAACTATGTCCCAGTGATTTTTTCTTAATAATGATAGCGTTATGCATCAATCGAATATGCGTCATTGTGCAAGTTTCGAGAAAAATGCGTTTAAAGTTTAATTCAGTCTTCACTATTTACTCTGGCGCCAAACTAACAATACCGAATATTACAAGTTATTTTCCTTCTTTGACAGTTATGCATCAACAATCTAAGAGCGGAAACATTTGGCGATTAGCTGCATGATGTAACATTTAGATTAGCATTTGCGAAGATCTCGTTTCATACGCGTGTTTGTTGCAAAACACAGAATCTCTTATAGGACTGATGACGTTCACATTTTTCTTTAGTAATACGGAGGCTATATTTAAAAGAGGGGCACGCCGTAGCGTAGTGGTTAAGGCGCTGAGCTACAAGCCGGAGGGTCGAGGGTTCAAGTCCCGTTGGGGTCAGGATTTTTAAACTGACCCAAACCCTCTGGCGGCACTATGGCCCTGGGGTCGACTCAGCCTCTAACGGAAATGAGTACCAGACGCTTGTTCTGGGGTAAAGGCGGCCGTCACCGAGGGCTGACATCAAGTGCCGATTGTCTAGAAAAAGTGGGAGCCTTGACCTCCTACTACCGCAAGGGCCTCCTGAGGCCTGTTGTGGGATCACTTCACTTTTTATATTTAAAAGATTTGGCGTTAAAAGTGTGCGTACACTTACTTCATGAACAAGTGCAACAGATATCATATAGATATATATATAATATATATATATTGGAACAGAAGTGTTTAATTAGGGGGTTAGACAATGGTGAATGGGTGATGGATTTATCACAGGATGCGGGATTTATTACAAGGAATTCCCGTAATGTGGGAATTTTATGATCGCGGTCTAGTCAGGGTGGGTTCGGCGAGCGATGAGGATTACTTATTAGAGGGAATAACGACGGAACTTTGTACGGGCAGCGATAGTTTTACCAGTAATTGGAGTTCACAAGTCATTCGATTTATTTTCTATAGGAGTTGCTATACATATATTTCATATAATGAAAACACTAGATAATACTATGTGTATAGCGATCTGACTTCTCTACGGAATAATGAAGTATTATTACTATTAATATAGTAATATAAAAATTACTGATTAGTATCTTCAAATATCGATTTACTACAATACTCTGTTCGACTATTTAAGATATTTTCCGATTGAGGGTCTTTCCACTTTTCAGCGGTTGCCCTTTTACCAGCCGGCTGCTGGCCCTTCACATCCACATGTGTCAATCACAGAAGTAGATGATCAACAGCCAGTGTAGGGGTAACATGTGGTTAGCATGTCGAGTCCCCCAGCCGTTATAGCTGGTTCCTCAACCTGGAGCCGCTACTTATTGTAGCTACCCAATTTCCTCACGATGCTGGGTGGGCACTGGTCCCATACTGGCCGAAATACCATGAGAAAATTTCTTCCCCCATGGAGACTCGAACCAGCGCAAGTCCCGTAGCTCTGCGCCAAGGCTTCCTACCTTAACCGCTCGGCTACGGCGCGGGACTCTATTTAAAATATTAGAGCACTTAACGTAATCTGTAAAGCTATTTGAACTTGCCCTAAGATCGTCCTCCTCGATTAGGAGTTACAATTTTCTATTAGAATCAGTAGCGGTAGTTATTTTCCCGCAATTAAAATGAACGTATTGATGTTGTTCCTTCGCTAGCTGGGAGGCTTCTTGTGTTGTAACGCGTGTCCGTTATATATTGAAAACCTCAGTATTCCTTCAATCGTTCAGATCGCTACAGGAGAAGGGGTTACAATTTATTCCTATTGATTTAAACATATGTGGACATATATATAAAAGGTGTGACTTTCCTTTGTTTCTGTTAGTGATGTAACTAATAATAGGTGTGTCTATCTCGTGCTATTTATTGACAATGTTGCCAAGTTGTTCATAGTTAGGCCTTTGGGTTTTGTTATCAAGGGCCTAAAAGCTTATTTAAAAACCGTTAGTTTCAGTTAATTTTAATGTGTTGTTCGTAGTTATCTTTTAACTGATATATGTGTCCAAATTTTAATTTGAAACTTCATAGTGAAATTCCACTTGTAAACGTTTATTATTTTGACTTGACATTTTAATCTGTTTTCAATTAGACGTTCTGATACATTCCTATTAACAAAGGGTTTGGTATCTATTTGTCTTAAGTCATTTTTAAAAAGAGGAAATCAACTTTTATATAATTAATAAAATTGATTCATTTATATGATCATTGGATTGCAAATAAATTTCTGAATAATTTAAATCCAAACTCGATATGTTTATACATATTATATATTTATCTCAAATTATGGGCCTATATTTAAATTATTTAGATTTGATGAAATTTTTAGTTTATATTTGAAACTAAAACAATATGGAGGGAAATTCTTGTTACAATATATATATATATTAGGACTATTATTATTATTATTATTATTATGTTTTAGTTAAATTCACAATTTTGGTGTTCGTACTTATATGTTTCAAAGAAGCGCATGCGCTTGTAAATCTAACGTAAGTTGCTAACTCTCGACAAAAGGAATTTCCACTCCATAACTCTTCAATTTCCCGTCGGAAGGGAAATTACATTTGCAAGCGGCTCGTAGGACAAGACATACATCACAAAACATCGCCTCTTCATCAATAGTAAAGTGGATTTACAATGTTGGCATGACTGATGATCTATCATATTAAACTCTCAATAGTTTCCTAACATGTACAGTGTTGCGCAAAACAATATTACAACCTCTATCAAGTACGTAGGTGTGATAAACCGTTCATTTCTTATAAGTTCAACAACATTGGTTTTTTTTTCAGATTATGTATATAATTTTATTATTTTTAAATATCATCGTCATCATCATAGTCCATTCACAAATTTAGGTAATTTATTTATCTGTTTCGGCCTCAATAGAAACATCATTGATAAGTATTTTGAGTGGACGTCCTGGTCTTCTTCTTCCTGCATGTTGATAGCTTAACGTGTGCTTGGGTATCCTGTGATCCTCCATTCGATGAACATGTTGCATCCATCTTGACTTATAATCAGAAATTTTGTTTTCTAAGAGTTCTAAGTGTAATTCTTCTAAGATGTCTTAATGTTTTTATGATCTAGTAGTGTGTTTTCTTGCAGTCCTTCGAAGATATCTCATTTCAGCAGATCTAAGTCTTTGTATATCCTTCTGTTTCTATGCCCATATTTCGCTACCATACAAAAGAGATGGAAGAGCCAGTGTTTTATACTTTTTTAGTCTTGAATTTTTTTTTAGAATTTATTAAACCTAAAACCCTTTAAAATGTTTGAAATGTATGTATTTATATCCTTGTTTTTAAATATTTAAATAATTTTATCTTATTTAATTACGTAATACATTAAACAAATGGATCCCGCGCGTTACCCGAGTGGTTTACGGCATGATGCACAACTACGGGACTTACGCTGGTTCGAGTCCCCATGGGGGAAGAAATATTCTCATGGAATTTTGACCAGTATGGGACCGGTGTTGATAGAACAACTAAATAGTATTTGAAGAGAAAAATTATACACTCAAACCGGGACTTGAACCCGGGACCCTTGGTTCTCTAGACCAAGTGCTCTACCAACTGAGCTACCTGAGCAGGTACCGATCTAAACGCAAATCTTTCTCTATATACATTGTAATTCCCGTCCACCAAATGCATGTCTTGAATTTTATTTAACTAGTTCATTTGGTGGACGGGAATTACAATATATATAGAGAAAGATTTGCGTTTAGATCGGTACCTGCTCAGGTAGCTCAGTTGGTAGAGCACTTGGTCTACAGAACCAAGGGTCCCGGGTTCAAGTCCCGGTCTGAGCGTATAATTTTTCTCTTCAAATATTATTTATCCATCATTGAGATGTACGAAATCAATAATAAAAACTAAATAGTAGTAGTGGTAGGAACACCCTATGTTTCTAAAAGATTTTGGGGCGTTATCGTCCTACAAGGGGGAAGTTCAACCATACAAATTTATAGACTATCCTCTCATAAAGTGATCCTCGTCAAAACAAATTCATCTGACCTGCTCTCTTTTCATTGGTTATGAACACCGACGTACGAAATAGAAGCAATAACTACGCGAAAAAGTAGTTCTCTTAATCGTACTTGTTATTCTTCGTGTAATAAAATAATAATATTAAAAACATAAAAAGTATTTTAAAATATACCTAATCAATAATTACAACTTAAAATAGTTTATTACATATGGATGATGCATTTGAGTCATGCTTCAGTCGATTCTGATGCAACTAAATGGCTGAAGGCGTCGAGTTTTCTGTTGGTGTCATCTAATTTCTTAAAACATAAGTCTTGTAAACATTTGACTAGTGGCAAAAAAAGTTATTTTAAAAGTATTCACAAGTTCAGTGAAAAATCTCACCAGCTTTATTGTAATCAAGCCAATTCAATGATCACGTCTTATATACTTCACACGAGCTCTCTGTCAATGTGGCAGTAATTGTGGCGCGAATGGCGGAAGGATACAATTGGTGTTTGTTTATGTTAGGATCACTCTAAGAGCGGGTAAGGTACAATATCTTGTTTTCTGATAGATGTCATGAGTGGCCCGCAATCAGCGTTTCCGCTTCATAGTGACATCTTGGAAACCAAGGTAGTAATAGCATGGGAACATTTGGTAAATTTTGCACAGAGCCTTTTATTCAGGCTTGTCGTTCTTTTACGAACCTGAAAATCGGGACCCACGGCTTAAAGTCCCTCTCGGAGGACTTGTTCCTTGGATTTTTCCATTCTGAAAAAATCCATCGACGCCGGTCGGGTTTGAACCCGCGACCCTCGGAACTAGAGATAAGGAAAACATAACCACTAGACCACGCGGCCAACAATTAAAGAACTAGTTAAATAAAAATACAAACAAATCAGTTAACATTAATTGCGGGAAAATGGTGACATTCCGTGAGAAATTATAAGTTATCATTTACGTATATCAGAGGCGCCCAAACTACGGCCAGCGGGCCGGATACGGCCCTCCATCACTTTCTATCCAGCCTTTGTAGGCCTGTAGCATTCTAAAAAATTAAAATATGCTAAGGGTATTCCTATAATATTAGTCTATCAGTAATGGAACAAGAACTTGTGAAATATAAGAAAAGTAGCAAATCAATACATGCTTATAATAATAATAATAATAATAATAATAATAATAATAATAATAATAATAATAATAATAATAATACTTACTTACTTACTTACTCACTGGCACTATCGAACCCGTAGGTTCATGGCCGCGCGGACATAAGCTCTCCATACATCCCTATCCTGAGCTAATGCTTTCCAATCATTCCCTGTATAATCTACTTAATCATCGTTAATGTTATTCTCCCACCTCATTTTTGGTCTACTAACTGGGCGTTTTCCCTCTGGCTTTCCTACAAGAAGCTTCCATGCAAGTGTTTCATTCCCCATACATGCAACATGTCCTGCCCATCGCAGTCTGCGAGACTTAACTGTTATTATATCTGGCTTCCTATAAAGACCATGTAGTTCATTGTTATGTAGTCTTCTCCATTCACCTGTCTGTTCATCTCTCTTTGGTCCAAAAATTATCCTAAGAACTTTATTCTTAAATACTCGTAATCTCCTTTCCTCCCTTAAAGTAAGAGTCCATGTTTCGCACCCATATAATATAACTGGTAGAATAATAGTTTTATAATAATAATAATAATAATAATAATAATAATAATAATAATAAAAAGATGAGATACTAGATTGAAGTTTTATAAAACATTGGCAGTTCCTGCATTATTTTATGGGAGTGAAACTTGGGTAATGACCAAAATTGAATACAAAGCGTAGAAATGAACTTCCTTAGAAGAACAAAAGGCTGCACAAGAATGGATCGGATAAAGAATGAAGATAATAAGAACAGAGTTAAATATGTATATATTGAACGATAAAATCAAAGAATATGGAGAAAAATGGTTTAGACATGTAGAAAGAATGAATGTAACAAGATTACCAAAAGTAGCATTTAACTACAAGCCAAGAGGTTCAAGGAATGTTGGAAGACCAGTGAAAAGAGGGATAGAACAACTGTGAGGCGGAACAGGCAATTTTCCTAGCCCGTGAAGTGAATAATAATAATAATAATAATAATCCATAACAGCTATAATGTGGCCTTTGGCCCGCGTCATCTTCATGTTTCTTTCATTTGGCCCACGGTAAAAATAACTTTGGCCGGCTCTGTCGTATATTGAGGAAAACGAAGTAAAATGTTGTTCTGATCGGAAGTTACGTTCCATGGAAGTTAAACAAGTATTTTTACGAACACGCTGTAGCTGAAGGTCGAAGTGTTTTTACACAAATGAGTGTTGAGCCGCATCCTTATTAACAACTGACTGTCGCTCATTGGCGTGGAAAATACCGCGACAGCCCACATGTTCACATTCCCACAGGCCGAGTTCGATACTCACAGAGGACACATTTACTAGCTTAAGTACCCGACATTGTAAATATTTTACGTTTACATTTTTCTACAAAATTAATATACTGCTATCTCGGGGGTAGCGTTGTCTCGGAAGCAGCGGACTCGGCTTCGATCGCCAGTTGGGATAAGTTTTCTAGAATTTGTTCACCTGTAAGACAAATGTCAGGAAACTTTAAGGCCCATATAGTTCCGAACACCAATTGGCCATCATCTTCTTCCTTTGCCTCTACAGTCCACTAAGAACTTTGGCCTCATTCATAATATATGACTTAACAACTTCATGGCCGCGCGGTCACAAACTCTCCATAAATCCCAATACTAAGCTAATGTTTTCTAATCATTCCCTGTACAATCTATTTCCCTCAAATCATGGTTAATGTTATTCTCCCACCTCATTCTTGATCTACCAACTGGGCGTTTTCCCTCTGGTTTTCCTACAAGAAGCTTCCATGCACATCTTTCATTCCCCCATTCGTGCCAAATGTCCTGTCCATCGTTGTCTACGAGACTTAACTGTTCTTATTATATCTGACTTCCTATAAAGACCATGTAGTTCACTGTTATGTAGTTTTATCCATTCACTTGTCTGTTCATCTCTCTTTGATCCAAAATTTTTCCTAAGAACTTTATTCTTAAATACACGTAATCTCCTTTCCTCCCTTAAAGTAAGAGTCCATGTTTCACATCCATATAACTGGTAGAATAACAGTTTTATATTTCAGTTTAATGTTTTTTGAAAGGAGTTGGGATGTCAAGAGTCTCTGCAATGCATAATAGCACGCATTTCCAGAATTAAACCTATGTTTAATGTCATGCATCTCATTCCTATTTGTGATTATTGTTCCTAGGTATTTGAATTTAATCATTTCCTCAAAATTTCCATCAGTTGTCATTAGCTGTCCATTTCCATTATATATTGTATTTCTATGTGTGGCCATATATTTAGTTTTATTGATATTTACACCCAGTCATAATTTCTTAGAGTTACTCAGTTGTGTGTGTGTGTTGGTCTCCTCGCTATCGCCCAATAGTACCTGTTACATCATCAGTATAAACTAACAGCTTATTAATACGTTTGAGTTGTATGCCTTCTTCATCCTAGTACAGAATTAAATAGTAGAGAAGATGGTGCATCTCCTTGCTTCAACCTACTGTGGATTTGAAAAGTATCCGAAAAGTGTTTGGCTACACGCACCCTACTCTTTGTGCCATTTAGACAACACTGTAATTTAACCTGTTCGAATATTTAATACTGTTGTTTTTGCATAACCACAACAGTAACATACGTTTGAAACCACGGTCTATCTGACAACTTACAGTTTGACATTACCTAGTAAGAGTGTTCCAAAATTTATCACAAGTAATGCCACGAGTGATTTCCAATTTATCTAGGGAATTTGGAAATCAAAAGTGGCATTTGTTAAGACTATTTGACGAATACAATTAAGCTATTTACTCACAAATAATTATTTAACTATAGTTATTTTAAAATAATTATATATTTAATGTAAACGGCGATGTTTGAAAACAAATGACAAACTTTGTTGTTTCATTTGTTCATCACTACAACTAGATCGTATTATTTATTTCCAAATAGGATGTCAATATTGTAAGAATGCACCCTGGTGGAGAAAAAATGAAACACATCAAACTGTATATTATAATCAACATTATAGGTTATTAATTAATTTCTGATGTCCTATGATTTAAATCTGTTAATTATATTTTTCTGGAACGTAAGCACCTGGAAAATAATATGTTTAAGAAAGTGCAAACAGGGGTTTCTTTGTATTGTGGTATAATAAACAGCTACAACTTTTACTAACAGTACAGGCCACTTGGCCTAAAACGAATTTGTCCATGATGATGATGATGATGAACTTTTTTCTATTATATCACGCAAGCTTTGCCTGGATACGTTCGTGCATTATATATATATATATATATATATATATATAAATATATGGTATGATAAGAAAAATAAATGCCTGGACGGGATTCGAACCCGAAATCTCTGAGTCTGTACCTCAGCGTGATATCCATTACACTACCAGGCGAATCCAATTCAAACACTTATTTTTCTTATATATGTATTATCTCTTCTTCTTCTGCTTCATGAAATTAGGCCTTTTGACCTGTTTTCACATCAAGTGGGATTTAATGAATCCTCCCATCTAGTAAATGGGCGTCCAACATTTCTATGTCCTATTGGTTTGTACTTTAGTAACAGCTGAGGGATTCTATCTGTAGGCATTCTCTTGACATGTTCATACCAGTTGTTTCTCATGTTGTCAATTCTATTTGTTAAATTGAAAATATTTAAGTCCTTCCTAGTACCCCCACTTCTTTTCTTGTCCAAAATTGTCACACCTGCTACTGAACGTAGGAACTTCATTTCTGCAGTTTCTATTTTCCTTCTGTCTGAACGGTTAAGAGTCCAATTTTCACTTGCATATGTTAAGACAGGCACTGCCATAATTTTGTAAAATTTTAGTTGTGTGCTCCTCAAAGTTTTATTTTTCAGTGTCCGTCTTATAGTACCACACATTCTGTAAAATCTATTTAATTTAATATTAATATCTTCCTTCTGGCAGTATGATACATTGCATCCTAAATAATTAAAATTGTTCACCCTGTTGTATTATACTGTTATTAATACTGATTTTACACCTCATATGGTATTTCCCGTTGAATGCCATTACTTTCGATTTACTTTCAGAGATTGTCATATTGAATTTATTTGCTATTTCGTTTAATTTATATGCTGCTATTTGTAAATTGTCTTCTGAAGAGCTAAGGATTGTCTGATCGTCTGCAAACAGTATGTTATTTAGAATCGTACTGCCAACTTTAAACTCTGTGGTTAAATTTGATTGTCATTGTACAATGATCTCGTCTATATATATATATATATACTAAAGAGTGCAGGAGATAGCGGGCATCCTTGTCTGACCCCTTGATTAATTTCTAATGTATTATCGCTCATTTTACCTCCTTTATCAATCATTATTTCTGATTTAAAATATAAGCTTTGCACAACTTTGACAATGTGTCCTGGAAACCCTTTGTCATACATTATTTCCTATAGTTTATTTCTTGACAGTCTATCAAATGCTTTTTGATAGTCAATAAAAAGTATGCAAGTTGGCAAATTAAATTCTCTTCTCTTCTGAATAAGTTGCTCTGTTGTGAAAATGGCATCTGAACATGACCGACCTTTCCGAAAGCCACACTGTTCTTCACTTAATATATACTCATTTATTACATTTAATCGTCTAGTAATAATCTTACCGTATATCTTGTAAGCTGTATTCAATAAACAGATTCCCCTGTAACTTGTGCACTCGTGTCTACTTCCTTTTTTTAATATGGGGCATATAAGTCCTTTCTTCCATTCATCCGGGATTATGCACATCCTCCAGCACACATTTAGTACATCTAAGAATCTCTGCTTAATTTCTCTTGGAGCATACTTTAAAAGTTCAATATTTAAACAGTCTATTCCTGGAGTTTTCTTATTTTTTAATGTTTCTAGAGCGTTCTCTAATTCTTTGATTTCAAGAAGATCTACATGTGCCATTTCCTTTAATTTGAGGTCAATGTTTATTTCTGACATATCTGTCCATAATGTTCCATAATATTTGAGCCACTCTTTTTCTGGTATATTATTTAATTTGACTGTGTCTTTTTCAGTTGTATTCAGATGTTTCAAAACCTTGTAAGCCATATCCTGTGATCCATGGCAATCGTATTCTATATTGGATATATAGTTGTCCCAGCTAGGTCGTTTCAACTTCCTTACTTCTCTTTTAACAATGGCGCTTCTGTAATTATAAGCAATTCTATCTTCTTCTGATTTTGATTGGATGTATTTTAAATATGCTCTTTTTTTGTTTTCGATCATTTCTTGAATTTCATCATTCCATATATATATAAACCTTTTTTCCTTCTTTTTGTAGATTTTGTCCCTAGGGCTTCCTCAGCAGCTTTTAATATAATAGTTTTTAGATCTTGCCATTCTTCATTCACATTAGTACTTACAGCTCTTTGATCTACATAGTTTAATAATCGTGAAGAGTATAATCTCCATATACTCTCTTGTTGTAATAAATATACTTTAAAATTTGTCCTTTTTACTTTTGTTACATTTGTTTTCTTCTTGTAAATCCATTTATTTGGCATGTGAAACATAGAGATGACGATGAAATGGTCTGAACTAATATCGTATCCTCTATATACACGAGTGTCAATCACATGAGGAGATAATTTCATATTGCCAATATATAATCTATTATTGATCTAGTGCCTCTCGCTGCCCAAGTATATTTATGGATATCTTTATGACGGAAAAGGGTGTTAGTTATTTTTAATTCATTAAAGCTGACAAAATATCTAAGAGTTTTTCCATTCTCGTTTAAGGTATTCTCGCCGTTATTACCAATCAAATTCTCTACAGTCTCTTTTCCAACGCGGGCGTTAAAATCTCCTTCTAAGCAAATAAAATATGTTTTATTAAGAGAGTTCAGATGTGTTTGTAAGGATTCGTAGAATTCAGCACTTTCTTCTTTTCTCCCCTCCTCGGGTGCGTATATACAAACTACTGTTAGATGTCCTCTTGCTGTTTTCAAGCGAACCTTCATTATTCTTTCATTCACGATATGTATTATATTCTCCATTATTACTAGATCTCGCGAGAACTCGGTCTTCACTGCCATCTAGTAGCTGACTATAGCAAGTAAGCAAATTAAAGGGAATATTTATTTTACTTTATAGCAGTGACGCTTTATCGATGTTATAATTAAATGTTTAACATTGAGCAATGCAAGCTTAATATGGTATGATAAGAAAAATAAATCATACCATATTAAGCTTGCATTGCTCAATGTTAAACATTTAATTATAACACATATATATATATATATATATATATATATATATATATATATATATACAGTCTGGGAGCCAGCATGCATTCTAGGATTCTTACATTGGTGTTATGTGAATATCCATCCATCCATAGTAATTCTGTCCGAGGGCAGGTATTTCACTGCAATCATAGCATTCCCATGCTATGCTTGCAGCTTTACTAGGGAAATGTAGGTGTGGTAGCTTCCCTTTGCTTTCCACATACGTGAATATAATATATATATATATATATATATATATATATATATATATATATATATATATATATATTTCTAATATTCAACGTATTTGTTAGATTGTCAGTCACTGCAAAATAATGCTCTGACCTGTTCAGAATATTAAAAAAGGTGGAGCTTTCTTTAATATAACAAACAGAAGTTGATAAATATCGAGGTAAACACGACTGTGATTGGTTGTAAAACAAAATTCATCGACACGTGATAGGTCATTCACTATCATTTGGGACATGAGTTAAATAGTCAGAAACATAGCATTGATTTTGTAGTCTAAACAATGGACTAGGCCCATTAGATAGCATCACGAACAAGTGAATATAAGAATAAGAATACATTTTATTCACAAATAAATGTTGTGATCTGTCTGGCATAGGAGGCCATACCAGTAGCTATGCTACCGCCAGCATAGATTACAGAGTCATTTGACCACACTGGCCCCACCATTACGTCAAAGTAGAGGGGTATCTCCATCTCCATGTGTGAAATCCAAAATTTAAAATTCTTCTCTCGTCAGGTTGCACCACTGCAAGGCCCGGGCGGCGTGTAGGATGTAAAGTGAGAGGTTAAACTGCGGTGAAGAAGAAGAAGAAGATAGTTAAGTGAATAATTAGCTGGGTATTATTAACAGTAAATGACAGTTGAACTGTCAGAACTTCTAAGGTTGGCAAGGCAGTAAAGAAACAATGATTCTTTATCGCGTGGGCGGCAACTACACACATATTTAAATAATATAAATTATTTATATACTCCTCAGCTCTGTTGTTCAGTCCGCTGGAAACGTTTCAACATGTTGTGTTGCTTTTCCCATTACATAAATAAGGTTCAGAACTGTTTGTCCAGGTAGCTGAGCTGTTTATTATACTGTGTACATTTTCATAGCGTTTTTTTTAGGTGTATTCCTTCATATTAAAATAATAAAAAAATAGAAAACATGTAAATATTTTACAGTAGATCTCTCAATTTTAAAGTCCGTCGCCGTGGCGTAGTCGGTTGAGTCCCTACCTTCCACTCCGGCGACCCGGGTTCAATTCCCGGCGGGGTAGAGGATTTTAAATTTCCACCTTGAGTCTGGGTGTGTGTCCTGTCCTTGTATCTATATGTGAGAATAAAATAAAGTTAACAAAAAGGTAAAACAATAAAGTAAAACAAGAAGGAAAAACAGTGTAAACGAAAAAGGAGAAAAAAAAGAGTAAAAAAGTAGCCATTTAGATTTAGATTTATTTAGCCTGGTGGAGTTAAGGCCATGTGGCCTTCTCTTCCACTCACCAGGACAAACATATATTACATCAGAATATAACAACCTTAATTAACTCTAATATTAAACACTAAGTAAAAATTTGATCAAAAGATAATATCTAATATATTACGATCTATAATACAACCAGTTAATATTAGTTAAAATTAAGACTAAAACTAATAATAAAATGTATACAAGCAAGGCATATTAAATTGTCCCTGTCTAGTGAATATAAAAAACAAAGGAAAATAATGAGATATAGAAGAAAACTAATTTTACGATTATACAATATTTAAAACAAAACAAATAAAAATATTTGTTATTCTTAATATTAATTTTTATAAATAATTAAATATATTAATATTGCTAAAAGAATATTATCAGTGAGGTGAATAAGTTAGTTTGTTATTAAATAATTCTTTAGTTTATTTTTGAAGGATGTTATAGTTTGACAGTCTCTGACATAGGACGGAAGGGAATTCCATGTTTTGGTAAGTGAGACCGTAAAAGATAATGAATAAGAACATAAGAAAAAAAAACACTCTTCACCGAATAATATGCCCAGATACAATTCTAAAATTTTATAAATCAATGGCTCTTCCAACTCTACTTTATGGCTCTGAAACCTGGACTCTTACTTCAGATAAATTAAATAGGATAGTAGCTGCAGAAATTAAGTTATTAAGACCTTTAGTGGGGTATACGCTTTATGACCACATGCGTAATGAAGATATCCGCAAAGCTCTCAACACACCAGCAATAACTGAAACCATCCAAATGCACCAAAATAATTGGCATGTACACCTCCTTAGAATGCCAAACAATACACTATCTCTGCAGCTATTTAACTACAGAGCCACAGGACGAAGAGACCCAGGAAGGCCTAAGAAGCGATGAAGGGATCAATTTCTATCCTGAAGCGGAACAGGCCAATGGCTCAATCCATGACTGCAATTGATGATGATCTCTCATTTGAGGTAGAATTAGTATTTTGAAGCCACTTATCAGCATTAATTGCCTCAGACTAATTAGGGTACAATAAGAAAACCTCATCAAACCATTTCCGACAGGTTGAGGGATGAGATGAAATGAAGCTCTCTGTATTGAAGGTCTGAAAATTGCAAGGATTCTGGCCGACCACGTCTGACGCAACATCGTGTGAGCAGGTGACATGAAATAAAAAAACGAAATGGAATGAGATTAGTGTGGAAAAAATGGTTGGAAGAAAATTTATGACAGGTGAAAACTGGAGAAAGAAACTGCGAGTAAAAGCTGCCCAGATTCCGTTGCCAATATGAAATCCTAGATGATGCGACCCGACTCAGTCTCGGGATTGAGCATCCTTATTCACAGATCACGCTCATGAACTTCCTTTGAAGAATAAAAGGATGCACCAAGATTGCACGGAATAAAGAATGAAGATATAAGAAATATATATATTATATATATATATTCATCAATAATAATTCTGCCCGAAGGCAGGTCTTTCACTGCAGATCATAGCATTTTATGCTATTATACTAGAGCTTTACAGGGAAATTATAGGTGTGGTAGGTTCCCGTTGCTTTCCACACCGGTGAAGGATGATGATAAGGATGATGATGATGGCCGGATGATTTTCGGGGCCGTTGGGCCCTAAGCTTCCTGACATTTATCTTACAGGTGAGGAAATACCCCGAAAAAAACTGACTCAGGAGCTGTCCCGACCGGGAATCGAACCCGGGCCCGCTGCGTGACAAGCAGCGCGATTCCAGTCACAGCGGAGGAACTTTATAGTAATTATATATATATATATAATGTATCCACCGAATGATAAAATCAAGAGAATATGGAGATAAATGGTTTAGTCATGTAGAAAGAATGAACGTAACAAGTTTACCAAAAGCAGCATTTAACTACAAGCCAAGAGGTTCAAGGAATGTAGGAAGGCCAGTGAAAAGATGGACAGAACATCTGTGAGGCGAAGAGGCAATTTGCCTAGCCCATGAAGTGAAGAAGGACTAACTGCTGTAAAGTGGAAAGTATTAAGTATTAAGTAAATACGTCCATGTCTTTTTCACGCAGTTCAATTATTTCATTGTACTCTGGTCTCTATCCCTCCTCTCTTCTATCTCACTCATTAAGGCATTCCTCATATTTCTTGTGTCCTCCATTCTCACAAAGTGACCTAACCATTGAAGTCTTCCAATTTTGTTAGACATCTCGAAACTTGATTTCCAATTTTTAGGTTATTGCGAATTATTTATAGGCTATATATTAAAATTAAAGAAAGAATACATTAATGTATGTAATATCATAATTGTATAATTATTTTTAGAATACAGTGATATTTTTTTAAAAATTCTGGTCAATTATTATTGGGCAAATAAGCACCCTTTATCACTGAATATAATAGTTATTTAAACGAATTGATTTATTGCGGAAAAAATATATTCAGAGGAAGAGTAATGTGGGTTTTGTAAAAAAAAACACGTTAAATGGACAAATATTGTTGTTATATTCTGCAATCATATTTATAGTGTATTTTACATTTTTTGAACCTGTATTTTATGTTTTGATAGCGTGTTTTTTTATTTATTGGAATATAAAGTATAGGTTTTGTTGCCTAGTGACTACGAACTAAAGCGTCACCGATTGTTATAATAATAGATACCAACAAAAAATATTTTTTTTTTGTTTCAGAAAGAAAAATATGTGATTCTGGTAGTATTTTTTTCTCCTGAATTCAAATATCATATCGGGTTTTCTCCATCACACAAGGTTTCCGAGAGACAGGCATTTATGATTTCAAACACTTTAATATTTTCTACATTCATAACTACACAATATTCGAACATTCGGACCCACCTAGAAAGTAAAAAAAATACGATTTTCTGCTATATTTCGCCTGTGGAGCATCCCTCTTGATGGTACAACAATAATCGGCCAGCATATTAGGATTCCATTTGCCTTGATATCCGGTAAGAAATCTAGGTTTATTAAAAAAGTAATTATTTAAATCCATTAATTGGAACTGAAATAAAAAAAACTCTGGGTGATGGAGAAATTCCGAATAAATATCTGAAAACACGATAAAACTGCATTAAGTACAACTATTGGTACTCATGAGACAAAAATCATGTTTACCAGTGTAATTGGTATATTAAAATGCGAGGTTGGGAAGTAGTTTGTACAGAAGCGAGGATATGATTAAAAATCGAGCGATAGCGAGGGTTTTAATTTCCGAGATTCTTTAAAACACTTCACAGACATGCGTTGTACATTATTTTTTGCGCGACAATGTTTTAAAAATAATAAATAATAGTAAAATAATAATATCTTTGTTGGAAATATTTGCGTTCATTATAGACAACTGGCTAACGTTAACAGTGTGGGCAATGTTTATACCGTAAATACCGAAAATAATTTAGTTGAGACTAGAGGAGTTATAAAATGGCGGCAAGTACGCATGTATTGTTTTATATTGTTTCAAATAAAGTTCAGCTCTTTTAAAATGCAGTGATTTGTTTCATATAATGTAGGCCTATATTGACACTACCTTTTGGATATATTTCTGTATATACATTGTACGTAGTATACAGTGGTTTTACTTGCCGCACGAGGTAGGTAATATGTAATATTACAGTATAATTATTTAGGTTGGCAACCCCAAAATTTAGGAAATTGATCTTTCAATCATGGTCGTCATTGATGTAAGTACGGCAGAGTGCACTATTGCGCAAAAGATATATAACGATATTGCAATACAGTAAACGCTCCTTATTCGCGGGGAATATGTTCCGTAAATATTCCGCGAATACAGAAACCTCGAATATGGAATGGTAATTTGTATGAGTATATAGAGGATACGTTCCAAGGTTCCAAAATAAAATAAAAATTATCATTATTAATGCCACGAGTGATTTCCAAATTATCGATAAATTCATCTAGAGAATTTGGAAATCAAAAATGACATTTGTTAGGACTGTTTAACGAATAAAATTAAGCTGTTTACTCACAAATCATTATTTAACTATAGTTATTTTAAAATATTTATATATTTAATGTAAACTGCGATGTCTGAAAACAAATGAGAAACGATTGATACGCTTCATTTGCTTCTTTTGTTCATCACTGCAACCAGATCATATTATTTATTGCCAAAGGATCGCAATATTGTAAGAATACACCCAGTGGAGAAATTTATAACCAACATTATGGGTATTAACAAGCGAATGATGACAAATCAAGAACTTCAGAATATATGAATACTACTACTACTACTTATAGGTATTAATTTCTGGTAGCCGTATTTCTTAGAGAGTCAGTCACTGCAAAATAATGCAGAACGTTAAAAAAGGAGGTTCTCGCTTTAATGTGATAAACTTCAGTTGATAAATTCGAGGCGAAATACGACTGTGATTGGTTGTAAATAAAAAATCATTGAAATGTGATTGGTCATTGACTCCCATTTGGGGCATGAGTTAAATAGTCAAAATAAAATAAATTAATGAGATATTTTAAACAATTTTCCTTTTACTTGACATTGTAAATTGGCAAAAAAAGCAGAGACGAGAGTTATCCAATCAGAAGTATTGAAACGAATGGCAAGTTGAAACAATGAAACACCTATAGTGGCGAGGGCGACATTTATCAACGGACATAGTGGCATGTAAAATACAGCGGCGGTGGCTTTTAATCATGGACTTTAGGCTTAGTGGCAATAAGGTTTATTTTACTTTGATATTTATTTGTCCATTTGATTTGAATCACTCTATGCAAAAAGCCGCTTTAACACGTGCCTGCAGTAAAAAAAAGTTGCCCATGCGTTGATAAAGGATACTCCATCCATAGTAATTCTGCCCGAGGGCAGGTCCTTCACTGCAATCATAGCATTTTCATACTATGCTTGCACCTTTACTAGGGAATTGTAGATGTGGTAGCTTCCCGTTGCTTTTCACACAGGTGAAGGATGATGATGATGATAATGATAAGGATGATGATGATGATGGCCACATGATTTCGGGGACCGTTTGGGCCTTAAAGTTTTCCTGACATTTGTCTTACAGGTGAGGAAAATCCCCGATAAAAACCTCACCCAGAAAAACTGCTCCGACCGGGGATCGAACCCGAGCCCGCTGCGTGACAAGGCAGCACGCTACCTCGAAACCACAGCGGTGGTAAAGGATACTGTCGATTGAGGGTCTTTCCACTTTTCAGCGGTTGCCCTTTTACCAGCCGGCTGCTGGCATTCACATCCACATGTGTCAATCACAGAGGTAGATGATCAACAGCCAGTGTAGGGGTGACATGTGGTTAGCATGTCGAGTCCCCCAGCCGTTATAGCTGGTTCCTCAACCTGGAGCCGCTACTTATTGTAGCTACCTAATTGCCTCACGATGCTGGGTGGGCACCGGTCCCATACTGGTCGAAGTACCATGAGAAAATTTCTTTCCCCATAGAGACTCGAACCAGCGCAAGTCCCGTAGCTCTGCGCCAAGGCTTCCTACCTTAACCGCTCGGCCTTCTAATATACCGACTGGATCCGCGAATAAAAAAAATAGCCGTGAATAGAAGATCTGTGTCGCAATTGTTTAACCCGCGAATAAGGATATTTTACTGTATTTAAAACTAGCACAAATGTGGGTTAAGTTCTTGTTTTAAAAATAGAAGACACTCTCCACTTCAGCGATACATCCCAAATGTACTGTAAGAACTTGAGCATTAAAGTTTTAAAACAAGAAAATCGATAACAGAATACATCATGAGTTTCCCGATTGATTTGCCCAACTTATACGTAACAATGTTAAGGTTAAATGAGGAAGGATTACATTGTTACCAACTTTAAAAGAAGTCAGCTAACGGAAAGCAACATGTCTCTGAAGTTTTTAAGATGTTTATGGAGTTACAGTATCACATTATTAACTCAGTCGGGGAGAAGACTTTTTGAATAGTTCAAATAAAAAAGTTCAAATATAATTTGCCGCATAAATATGCCAATTTATCATCATTAGCAGCATCATTATGTGCATAATACGGTTTGGGAAAAGTTTCTTGTTCGGAGATCAAGTATTAACACTGCTGATTGAGGCATCTCTTCTTTGGTAGTCCAACGATTATTTTCTATCGTAATTTATTTTTACGCGTTCTTAGGTATAAGGTGTTAGTTCATTCTTAAGATATGTATAATAATAATAATAATAATAATAATAATAATAATAATAATAATAATAATAATAATAATAATATCATCATCATCCAGGGATTAGGCTGTTTGCTCGTTCCGGTTTCATGAAAGCTAGAATTTTCATGCTATGCTTTACAGCTTTACTAGGGAATTGTAGGTATGGTAGCTTCCCGTTGCTTTCCACACCGATCAAGGATAATGATGATAATGATAATAATAATAATAATAATAATAATAATAATAATAATAATAATAATAATAATAATAATAATAATAATAATAATGGCCATATGATTTCGGGGACCGTTTGGGCCTGAAAGTTTTCCTGACATTTGTCTGACAGGTGAGGAAAACCAAGATAAAAACCTCACCCAGAAAAACTGCCCCGACCGGGGATCGAACCCGGGCCCGCTGCGTGGCAAGACTGCACGCTACCTCGAGATCACAGCGGTGGACAATAATAATAATAATAATAATAATAATAATAATAATAATAATAATAATAATAATCCATGGTATTTACAGTAATTCTGCCCGAGGGCAGGTCTTTCTGCAATCATAGTATTTTCATGCAATGATTTGCAGCTTTACTAGGGAATTATAGGTGTGGTAGCTTCCCGTTGCTTTGCACACCGGTGAAGAATGATGATGATAATGATAAGGATGATGATGATGATGATGATGATGATGATGGTCGGATGATTTTCGGGGACTGTTGCGCCGTAAGCTTCCTGACATTTGTCTTACAGGTGAGGAAGAAACCCCGAAAAAACCTCACCCAGGAGCCTGTCCTGACCGGGAATCGAAGCTGGGCCCGCTGCATGACAAGGCAACACGCTACCTCGAGACCACAGCGGTGGACTTAACTATGTATCCATCCATAGTAACTCTGCCCGAAGGCAGGTCCTTCAATGCAATCATAGCATTTTCATGCTATGCTTGCAGCTTTACTAGGGAATTGTAGGTGTGGTAGCTTCCCGTTGCTTTCCACACCGGTGAAAGTTGATGATGATGATCATAATGATAATGATGATGATGGCCATATGATTTCGGGGACCGTTTGGGCCTTAATGTTTTTCTGACATTTGTCTTACAGGTGAGGAAAAACCCCGATAACAAACCTCACCCAGAAAAACTGCCCCGACCGGCGATCGAACCCGGGTCCGCTGCGTGACAAGGCAGCACGCTACCTCGAGACCACAGCGGTGGACTTAACTATATATATATATATATATATATATATATATATATATAAATGTAATATACTGCCCAAGAAATAGTATGTAAATTAAAAAAAAACTAATGGACTTAATTTGTATTATGTATGTATGTGTGTTACCGTATGAAAGATACATGCAAGTCCTAACCTTTATACTGAAAGCTAAAGGATTTTTGGTCTTGTATTAAAAGAAGATAACATAATACTAAACTGTAATTGAATTAACTTCCCTTTATTGTGAACATGATTACAGCTAATATAAAATCCAAGATAAAAGCTAAGCATTTTCAACAATGCTACACTTTTTAGGTTTCCATAAAAAGGAATTAATTTACCTTACAGTAACACAGAACATCCTAGATTTCCCCTTGAGGAATCACAATAAATTTCACTTCGCATTCACAAGCCTTAGTATCACCCATGAATATGACCCTATCTCTAAGTATCGGACATTTAGAGTGGCGCTACAGTTGGATAAGTCAATTTTTGGATTCATTTGTTACTCCATTTACGTTTCAACAAATTTTCCCTTTTATTATCGAAGTGAATGTTGGCAAGCGTCTACCATTCTGCATACCAAACTCAAAATGTATTAGAGAGAGAGAGAGAGAGAGGGGGGGGAGAGGGAGAGATAGATAGAACATTTTTATTTAATGACGCTAATTTAACGCTCGTACCATTAGAGTAGCCATTCAAATTTGGACGTGAAAAGGCTGACAGATTTTGCTCAGAGGCCTTATTTCATGCTAAACTAAATAACTCACTGGCACTATCGAACCCATAGGTTCATGGCCGACGCTGACATAAACACTCCACGCATCCCTATGCTGAGCTAATGTTTTACAATCATCCCCTGTATAACCTATTTCCCTCAAATAGTGGTTAATGTTATTCTCCCACCTCATTCTTCGGTTACCAACTGAGTGTTTTCCTTCTGGTTTTCCTATAAGAAGCTTCCAAGCCCCTCTTTCGTTCTTCATTCGTGCCACATGCCCTGCTCGTCGCAGTCTTTGGTTCAAAAATTTTCGTAAGTACTTTATTCTCAAGTACTCGTAATATTCTTTTCTCTCTTAAAGTAAGAGTCCATGTTTCGCATCCATATAACTGGCAGAATAACAGTTGTATATATTTTCAGTTTAACTTTTTTCAGAGAAGTTGGGACGATAAGTGTCCCTGTAATTTATAATAGCATGCATTTCCAGAATTGAGCCTATTTTTAATTTCATTGTGCATCTCATTTCTATTTGTGATTATTGTTCCTAGGTATTTGAATTCAGCACTTTTTCAAAATTTCCTTCATTTGTCATTAACTGTCAATTTCCATTATATAATGTACAGTATTTCTATGTGTGAACATATATTTCGTTTTATTTATGTTTATTTCCACTCCCATTTTTAAGTGTGAAGAAGTATTTAATTACGCCCCTCGTTGTGGCGACATTTTGAAGAATTATTTGTCCAAAATAATAAATCAGAATTACTGGTTCTGGTTGGTTTTGATTTTCCGGTAGAGCTGGATTCTTTTCTCAGGGTCGAAATTGGTACACAGGATAGGAAAACACTTTAACAATCACTAATAACTGAACTAGTAATAAATTTATTCATTTTGTAGGTTCCCAGCAGATTAAGTAAATTTAAGTGGGATTATTCTTCACTGTCAATTAAAATTAAATTATTTTCTTTTCTTAAATCAACTGTTCTTCTGGTATTAAATTTTACATTTTTATCAGGAGAGTTGTTATTGCTTCTGTACTTGATGAAAGTTATTTGCAGACTCTTGAGTAAATCTGTTATAATATTAAAGAACATTATTACATCACATGATTTTAATTTAAATTCTATTGGTTAAAGGTCCATTAAATACCATATTTAAATTTGATTGGTTAAATCAAAAAGTTAATTGTTTTTAACATCCAATCAGAATTTAGTATACTTTTATTTAAAAATATTAAGTTAAGCAGGTGTTCTTATTACAGTTATAACAGAAAGCTTTATATTTCAGACAACAATGACTTACGACACAATTTTAAAAGCATTATTTAGAAAGACTGTTATAAAATACAATTTCTTTAATTGTTACTGAGACACTTTTATTCAACAATAAACAACAACTAATTATTCAGATGTTCTTCCTTATTTAAGTTATATTTAAATATTTAAAAGAATTTTAAAATATAAAATTATCAACTTAAACTTTCATATTTAATATATTAAAATACTGCTATAAGTGTTAATCAATAGAGTGGAGTATTGGTCCTTAGTATCTCCTCGCTATCGCCTAATAATATTTCATCATCAACATAAACTAACAGCTTATTAATACCATTGAATTGTAAACCTTCTTCATCCTCCAAAGATTTGATGTCATGCACTAGTACAAAATTGATTAGTAGAGTAGATTTTTGATTAAACTATTTAATTTATTTTTATTTTAATAACATCTTGAACTAGTAATTGAGGGGTTGAATGGAATATGAGCACAATTAAAAAATATACATTTTGAGATATTATCAATTGATATATAACTACATGCATAACATTGTTGTTTATTTTAATTGATACAATGAGCTGCTCAACCTGCTGTAATCGAGATATTGAAACGAAACTTTTCAGGCTGACCAACTAATACAAAATGGTGAGTCCAAAAATGCATTAAACGGAAAAAAAGGCAAAACATGAGTTATGCCCTTATTCCATTCAACTCCTCACTTATAATTAACTATCTCCTAGCAATGAAATTAAAACCCTATATTTGTCTTGACATCTGCGGAATCAGTAAAGATCAGTCAGTGCCTCGGCACCGAGAACTGAACCTTGCACTTCCTGAATACGAGTCTCGACATTACTGTCTGGGCCAACTTGCTTAATGGTATATTAAATTATTTTTGTGACTAGTTTATGAGGAAAATTTTATGACGAAAATTAGACTCATTTTGTCATTTTGAGTTTGGGTTTTTTCTACGAAGTGGCATTTAAACTAATTAAAACATGGGAGAAGACATGCAGACGTTGTAAACTTAATTAATTTGATCTAGAATTACGCGTCACGAATTATGAAGGGAGTAGGCCTCATCATTGCATGGTAACGATTTTTTGAACCACAGAACAGATGTTACCATACGCTGAAGACTTAATCAAATCAACCGCCAATTACAATACGGTTTCCCGGTGGTAAAACCAAGTGAAATTAAGTGGTCAAGTGCTCGCAATCTGTTCCAGTACTCATATTACAGTATGACTCCGCTAATAGAAAATTACAATTAAGTATGCACAGTGATTTAAAAAAAAATGGCACGTATAATACAATCGAATTCGCTTTAGTCAATGAATAGTACACACATCATTAAAATTATGAAATACTTACCTGAAAGGTCCGTCTCCTCATCTTAAAGATTATTTATCCGTAGTGCTTTCGGGACTAGTCCCATCATCAGCAGGATTCAATATTGGTGTTCCACTGAAGTAGAGGAGTTTACACGTACTGGGTGCGTTTTATTTTATCAGATGGTCATTGTTGTTAACTGCCTTCAAAATGTCTATCTATCCCTATATAAACGTACTCAAGGAGATAGAAATTTTGAAGGCAGTTAACAAAAACTATCATCTGATAAATGAAAACGCACCCAGTACGTGTAACCCCCTCTACCAGATTTTCAGTGAAATACCAGTTTTGAATCCTGCTGATGATGGGACTAGTCCTGAAATTGCTACAGATAAATAGGCCAACTAATAAAGTTGAGGAGACGGACCTTTCAGGTAAATATTTCATAATTTTATATTTTAATTTTGAATAATACCTGAACGGAACTTTATCATAATTTTTATTAATGTTGACATCATTAAAATATTTATAAAATTACTTGAAATCAACTGCATGGACTAGTGGTCAGTGTTTCTGACTGCAGTTAATGGGGTTCCGGGTTCGTTTCCCGGTCAGACCATAGGAATGTTTTTTAATAATAATAATAATAATAATAATAATAATAATAATAATAATAATAATAATAATAATAATAATAATAATACTTTATTTATTCTGGCAGAGTTAAGGCCATAAGGCCCTCTCTTCCACTCAACCAGCACAAATACAAATAAATAATCGACAAATATAGATATACACTATACTAATTATAAACAGTTAAAGATACAATAAATGTAGCAATGTAAATGTCATGTACAAACAACATTTTATAGGGTAATAACAATAATGATACAATAATAATAATAATAATAATAATATAAATATGATACATTATACGGGAAACACCAATTAATATATATATATCTTACACTGGATAATAATGAAGTCGAGTTTAGAGCAAATATAAATTTAGATTTCTTTTAAAAGATGCCAATGTCCGGCAGCCCCTTATTTCTTGTGGTAGGGAATTCCAGTTGCGAGAAGTGGAGATGGTATATGACATGGAGTGATGTGATGTCCTATGTTGCGGTATATTAAGTAAGATACTATGTTGTGATCTTGTGTTTAAGTTATGGTTTGAGGATAGATACTGGAAACGGGATGATAAATAATTGGGAATCGAGGTATGTAGGATCTTAAATAGGAGAATTAGACAGTGCGATTTTCTTCTCTCTTTTAGATGTAGCCATGACAATTCATGGAATAATGGAGAAATGTGATCGTATTTTCGAACATTAAATATGAATCTGATACAAATATTATGGACACGCTGCAGTTTGTCCGACAATCCGTCACTTATGTCAGTTAGTAGAATGTCACAGTAGTCAAAATGCGGCATCACTAAAGTTTAGATTAAAATTTCTTTTAAGAGTTGTAGGAAGAAAATGTTTAAGTCGCTTTAGGGAATGCATTATGGAGAAGATCCTTTTAGATGTTTGTTTTACTTGCTTATGCCATTTTAAATTAGAATCTAAGTAAAATCTCAAGTTTTTAACGACGTTGGTATAAGGAATTTGTTCATTAACTAATATGACAGCCGGCATGTTTCTTCAAACGGAATTATTCCTGTGGTTGCCCTGGTCTGGGATTTAGGTTAAGTTTAGGTTAAGAACTCTCCTGATGTTTCAGTATCATTTTATGTAATAAAAGTTAAGGTTGCAATGCAAGATAGTATATATTAATCAACTGTTTGTGTGTGAAACAAAAAACAAAATATAGTCATAAGTCTAACTTCTCATTATACAGTTCAACTGTTTGTGTGTGAAACCAAAACAAAAGACAGGCAGAAGTCCAACTTCTCATTATACTATTCAACTGTTTGTGCGTGAAAACAAAACAAAAGACAGACAGAAGTCTAACTTCTCATTATACTATTCAACTGGCTGTGTGTGAAACCAAAACAAATACAATTTAAACATTTCATGTACAAAAACAAAATCAATGGCATTTCGAGGAAAAAACCATCTCAGATGCAAAATTGTGATAAATAATAATATCATTGAACAAGTGAAATCCTACAATTATTTGGGCTTTAATGTTTCATACTGACAAAAAAGAAGATATAAATATAAAAATACAGAAATTTCTAAGAATGTATGGAACAATAAGAAGAACTCTAAAGAACAAACAACTCAGGATTCTCAACTGAAATTTTATAAAGTCATGGCCGTTCCTACCATTATCTATGGCAGTGAAAATTGGACTTTGACTCATTCAGATAGGAAAAAAATAGAGGTAGCGAAGATTAAATTTTTAAGACCAACAGCAGGCTACACTCTTATGGACCAGAAAAGAAGTTCTGAGTTAAGAGATCAATTAAATATTTTTAAATTGACAGATAAAATTGACAAACAAAGACAAAATTGGTACGAAAATCAACTAAGAATGTCAGATGATAGACCTTCTAAAATTATTTTAAACTACAGACCCACAGGATCTAAAAGTCAAGGAAGACCATTTGCTAGATGGAAAGACCAAATCTTTTGAAGTCGGAACGGGCCAGAGGACCTAAGCCTTGATGTTGATGATGATGACCAAAACAAAAGACAGACAGTAGTCTAACTTCTCATTATTCTATTCAACTGTTTGTGTGTGAAACCAAAACAACAGACAGACAGTAGTCTAACTTCTCATTATTATATTCAACTGTTTGTGTGTGAAACCAAAACAACAGACAGACAGAAGTCTAACTTCTCATTATACTATTCAACTGTTTGTGTGTGAAACAAAAAACAAAATATAGTCATAAGTCTAACTTCTCATTATACTATTCAACTGTTTGTGTGTGAAACCAAAACAACAGACAGACAAAAGTCTAACTTCTCATTATACTATTCAACTGTTTGTGTGTGAAACCAAAACAACAGACAGTCAAAAGTCTAACTTCTCATTATACTATTCAACTGTTTGTGTGTGAAACAAAAAAACAAAATATAATCATAAGTCTAACTTCTCATTATACTATTCAACTGTTTGTGTGTGAAACCAAAACAACAGACAGTCATAAGTCTAACTTCTCACTATACTATGTTGCAATCTTAACTTTTAGCACATAAAAATCCTAGCCCTAGTTATCACACATCATATCATCGGGGTAACGTAATTGCGCCTTCCAAGTACCCGAATCTAAGAAATGGATTACAATTTCGCCAATGCCAGAGGAGAAAGCCAGAAATGTCATGAAATACAACCTGATGGCATTGGACAAAAAAAAAGTATATATATATATATATATATATTGCTCGATTCTATAGTGTTTTTCTAATTCGTTGATAGTAGTTAATGTTTTTTTTTATTTAATGGCATTCTTTAACAACTCGGGTCATTAGAGTCGTAATTAGATTTTTTTATTGTGAGAAGGACGATAAAATTTGCTCAAAAGATTTTTATTGCAGACTTCAAGCTCATTTATTTGCAATAAATCTACGACATGGAACTTACACGATATTTAAAATTAAATTTATCACTTTTCACTCAATTTTTTTCTTCTAATTTAATTTACGTTGAGTGAGAACTGATGCATTTAATATTAAATATCGAATATTAGCTTAACTTGCTAGAAATGTAATGTGTTGATTTCGATTTTAAAGTCCTCTTATTTAAGAGACCGCTAGATGGCGTTAGTGGAACAATACTTTACTGCTACCTGGCGCACGGAAATCGTATTAGTATGAGAGAAAAATCTATGTTCAAATTGTGATGCCTAATAGCTTAAATCGTTAAAGCACTGGTGTACAGAACCAGAGATATTGTGTTCAAATCCCGATTTAGAAATATATTTTTCTCTTCAAATTTAATGGAACTTACAGTTTTACGGCATTAAAAAAATCCTACTATCAGTGCCGGGTTTGAATCTCAGAACCGTTAGCGATCATATTAACCGCTAGTACACCGTGAAGGACTATTATAATGAATCAATAGTTAATAACAAATTTACGTACTTTGTAGCTAGTGCTATTATACCACCGTGTACTCCTTATAAGTAGGTCTAATAGTCCATGTTTCGCATCCATATAATATAACTAGGATAACAGTTTTATATATTTTCAGTTTAACTTGTTTTGAGAAGTTGGGACAACAAGAGTCCCCGTGATGCATATCATCATGCATTTCCAAAATTAAGCCTATGTTTTAATTTCTTTGTACATCTTATTCACATTTGTAATTATTGTTTCTAGGTATCTGAATTCAGCCACTTCTTCGAAATTTCCCTCATTTGTCATTAAGTCACCATTTCTATTATATATATATATATATATATATATATATGTGTGTGTGTGTGTGTGTGTGTGTGTGTGAACATATATTTAGTTTTATTGATGTTTACTTCCAGTCCCAATTTCTTACTATTACTCAATAGAATGCGCGTGTTGGCCTTTAGTATCTCCTCGCTATCGCCCAATAATACTATATCATCAGCATAAACCAACAACTTATTAATACCATTGAGTTGTAGGCCTTCTTGGCCCTATAAAGATTTGATGGCATGCTCTACGATGAAACTGAATAGTAAAATAGATAGTGCATCTCCTCGCTTCCCAGAATGGGTTATATCACGCACTTCATTAATTATATATATATATATATATATATATATATATATATATATATATATATATATAATATTTTTATTTCAGGATTGTTTCTGTTATATACACAGGTATCCTCAACCAAAATATACATTTTTTTTCTTCCACACTTCCCTGTCTTGTGTGTCTGCTTCTGTCATATTTCTGTTCTTCATGTTGTCTTGAATTCCCGTTATCCACGTTGGCTTTGGTCTACCATGTTTCCCTTTTCCAGGAGGTACCCATTTCAATACTTCTTTGTTTGTTTCTGTGTCGCTTCTTCTCATGATATGCCCATACCATCTTAGTTGGATTTCTTCAATCTCTTGTACAATATCATTTTCTACATTCATAATTTCTCTTATTGTATTATTTTTTATTTTATCTAATTTTGATATTCTTGCCGATCTTCTTAAAAAGTCCATTTGTGTGACTAATAATTTATTTCTGTGTTTTTGCTTCAACGTCCATGTTTCCGCACCATACCTTAAAATACTCTTCACAATTGTGTTATATATTAATAATTTAGTCTTCTTGATTATATTCTTACTCCATTAAATAAAATTTAATACGTCAATAACTTTCTTTTTCTCTATATTTTTTCGATGTCTAAATCAGATGATCCGTCTTTTTGAATTATTAATCCCAAATAATTAAAGTATTCATCTGTTTTAATCTTTGTTCCATTTACCTCTAATTCCTCGGAAAGATTTTATATGGTTATATTAATTTATTTCTGTTCTTTTCAGTTTAATTAGTGATAAACCGCTTATAGGATGATAGTCTGATATTTCATATAACAATCTGTATTTAGAGAAAAGGAAAGTTATGCAAACCAATGTAACAACTCGAAACTTTAAATAAAATTTTCGAAGAAAGCAATGACGATTATTACGCTAGTTACGTCACAAATGTATTTTCCTAATAGACCGCAGCTATAGAACCGCGAAACAAGATTTATTGTACACAAAACATTGTTTTCTTGACCTTTTCTCCCGCCTGTCAAATGTATTAAACGATCTTTTGAAAAAGCGAATCTATTTTTATTTTTGCACAGTGTTTTTGACGTTTTACGATTGTATTTTATGCTCTTAGCGGAAATTAAACAAGCCCGATCTCACCGTGACGTAGTGGGTCGGGTCGAGATTTTGCAGACCGGCTGTAACTGAGTAGGTTAATATAAAGGGCACATCTCCATAATGTGTACGTGACATGTCAGGAGGTCACGCACTGCTGCGACAGTGCTCAAAATTAAACGTACAGTACTGCTTGCTAAACACACCTCAACTTAAGTGTACTGTCATATAACTGGAATACCAACGTTCTATGTGGCAGCTCCATGGCACAAGCGGTTAGACGCTCGCCTCTCACCGCTGGGGTCCCGAGATCGATTTTCGGTCACTCCATGTGGGTTTCGTGGTGGACGAAACGGAGCTTATGCAGGTTTTTCTCAGGGGTTTTCCCATGCCACAATTTCATTCCACCATTTCTCCATACTCATTTAATATATTTCGTTTCGTTTCATTCATCTGTCCCTATGATGATGCGTCAGGCGTGGTCGGCGGCACCCATGTCATTCACAGGCCTGTTTATAAGGGACTTCATTTCACTTCATCTCTCGACCCGACCATTAGTTGGACACGAGTTAAGGATATTATACTATAGATTCAGAGTTTCATACTAAACCAGAAGATGGTTAGACAATAATTTACCTTCTAGCATTGTTTCTGAATTTGTAAACTCAAATATCAATTGATTAAGTAATCGCATTGAATAAATTAATTTCATCTTTTATCACTCAGCTTAATAAATGTAATCACTTAACATAATTTTGTTGCAGTTTTGATTCATATCCATCCATAGTAATTCTGTCCGAAGGCAGGTCCTTCACTGCAATCATAGCATTTTCATACTATGCTTGCAGCTTTACTAGGGAATAGTAGGTGCGGTAGCTTCCCGTTGCTTCTCACACCGGTGAAGGATAATGATGATGATGATAAGGATGATGATGATGACCATATGATTTCGGGGACCGTTTGGAAGTTTTCCTGACATTTGTCTTGCAGGTGACGAAAAATCTCGATAAAAACCTCACCCAGAATAACTGCCCCGACCGGGGATCGAACCCGGGCCCGCTGCGTGACAAGGCAGCACGCTACCTCGAGACTACAGCGGCGGACTTGATTAATATACTATTACTATATGTTTTTTATAATTATATATATATATATATATATCCACTGCTGTGCGGGTAGCTTGCTGCCTTGTCACGTAGCGGACCCGGGTTCGATTCCCGGTTGGAACAGGCTCCTGGGTGAGGTTTTTTCGGGGTTTTCCTCACCTGTAAGACAAATGTCAGGAAGCTTAGGGCCCAACGGTCCCCGAAAATTATCCGGCCATCATCTTCATCCTTATCATTGTCATCATCTTCCTTCACCGGTGTGGAAAGCAAGGGGAAGCTACCATACCTATAATTCCCTAGTAAAGCTGCAAAGTATAGCATGAAAATGCTATGATTGCAATGAAAGATCTTCCTTCGGGCAGAATTACTATGGATGTATATATATATATATATATATGCGCGTGTGTGTATTTTCGATAAAGTGTCACTTAGTGTTTTTTAAAAAGACGTGCTGGTTTTTTTTTCTATTTTAAAATACGACTGTCTTTTGTCTTGTTAATATTTGCTTATTTAATGAAAATTACGTATTTTTCCTTTATTAAAACAATTGAAATTAAAATCAATATTCCTTCAATATTTTAAGACCGGGTTTTAATTTATAATAGAAAAGGACTGCAAAAGTTATATTTTAGGACAGTTTTAAGGACTTTTTTTTTATTTTTCTGAGTATTTTAATTTTATTTTACGAATCCTAAGGAAAATAATTAATAATAAGAACGGTTAGGACTCATAGACTGCAATGGGCGGGTCATGTTTCATGCGTGGGGAATGAAAGAGGGGCATGGAAGCTTCTTGTAGGAAAGCGTCCAGCAGGTAGGCCAAGATTGAGGTGAGAGATAATGACCTAAATTATATTTATGGGGAACCAGATATAATAAGAACAGTTAAGTCTCATAGACTGCAATGGGCGGGTCATGTTTCATGTGTGAGGAATGAAAGAGGGGCATGGAAGTTTCTTGTAGGAAAGCATCCAGCAGGTAGGCCAAGATTGAGGTGAGAGATAATGACCTAAATTATATTATGGGGAACCGGATATAATAAGAACAGGCAAGTCTCATAGACTGCAATGGGCGGGTCATGTTTCATGCGTGGGGAATGAAAGAGGGGCATGGAAGTTTCTTGTAGGAAAGCATCCAGCAGGTAGGCCAAGATTGAGGTGAGAGATAATGACCTAAATTATATTTATGGGGAACCGGATATAATAAGAACAGGCAAGTCTCATAGACTGCAATGGGCGGGTCATGTTTCATGCGTGGGGAATGAAAGAGGGGCATGGAAGTTTCTTGTAGGAAAGCATCCAGCAGGTAGGCCAAGATTGAGGTGAGAGATAATGACCTAAATTATATTTATGGGGAACCGGATATAATAAGAACAGGCAAGTCTCGTAGACTGCAATGGGCGGGTCATGTTTCATGCGTGGGGAATGAAAGAGGGGCATGGAAGCTTCTTGTAGGAAAGCGTCCAGCAGGTAGGCCAAGATTGATGTGAGAGATAATGACCTAAATTATATTTATGGCGAACCAGATATAATAAGAACAGTTAAGTCTCATAGACTGCAATGGGCAAGTCATGTGGTACGAATGGGGAATGAAAGGGGGGCATGGTAACTCACTGTACAAAAAACAGAGGGAAAGTGAAGCGCCCAGTAGATAGGTCAATATAATCTATTTTATTTTAACAAGATTAATTTGTTTTTATTTCAAGAAAAATGAATGCTCCTTGTTCCATACGCTTAATAATGTTTGAAATAAAAGTCTTTGTTTTCTTATTTAAAGACAAGTAAGCACCATGTTGTCTAGTTACTTAAAAATAATAATTAGTAATCCTATCCTCAGATCGTTACAGTATTAAAAATGTAAGAAAAAATCTTTCCTACTGCAGGTTGAAAACCACTGACGTAGAATATATCCATCCAGTGATAATTGTAACGGCCTTGACATTAATGTGAGATGTGCGCTAATCCAATGTATGAGGAGGCCAAGGTTCCGCAGGAGGTATCTATTTAGATCAATTAGGTTCTTCCCACATCCCAGATACGCGAGGCGATCCCATTGCCACCCACAAATCCAGCGTGCAGTCTCGAGCTAGTAGAGTATAACACGGAAGTATGTACTATTACACCTATTAACTTGAACAGATCTATTACGTCAAAAAATGGAGAGTTCATTACACATCATGCTTGAATTCGTTCCTCCACATTCCTTGTTCCTTCATACGGACTTCCTAACAAGGGAACTGGCAACCATTATCTATTGGCCCGAATATACTCAGCACCCTTAATTTTAGGAGGGAAAGATGAGGAAAAAATTGAGTGCAGAGAATTTTGTACCATTTGGTCCTCTGAAAGATTTTCTGGTTGAGTGGCATTTTTCAGTTTATCCTCCGAGGTTATCCAGCGTCTTAAATTAGACTCGTCCAAACTAAACTTTTTTGCCGGCTTCTCTATTCCCACAATCCGTTTTGAGACTCATAGTGGCCAACCTTTGGTTTATCATAAGTAATGCTACGAGTGATTTCCAATTTATCTAGAGAATTTGGAAATCAAGAGTGGCATTTGTTAGGACTATTTAACGAATAAAATTAAGCTGTTTACTCACAAATCATTATTTAACTATAGTTATTTTAAAATATCTATATATTTAATGTAAACGGCGATATTTGAAAACAAATGAGAAAACGATAGGTACGCTTCATCTGCTTCTTTTGTTTATCACTGCAACCAGATCATACTATTTATTGCCAAAGGAACGCAATATTGTAAGAATGCTCTCTAGTGGAGAAATAATGAAACATCAAACTGTATATTAATTCATTTCTGATGTCGTATGATGTAAATATGACAATTATATTTTTCTGGATTGTTACCTTGGGAAAAATACATTTAAGAAAGTGCAAACAGTGGTTTCTTTTTTTGGTGATATAATAAATTGCTACAAATGTTTTTATATTAACTGCCGCATGCGGCATGTGTTGACATTCATGCACTATATATACAATCTGGTAGCCGTATTTCTTACGGGCTCAGTCACTGCAAAATAATGGTCAGACCTATTCAGAATATTTAAAAGGAGGAGCTTTATTTAATATGGTAATTATAACACTGATAAATATTTCGTGAAACACGACTCTGATTGGTTGTAAAACAGAAATCATTGAAACGTGATTGGTCATTGACTCCCATTTGGGACATGAGTTAAATAGTCTATAAAAAGCTTCCATGCCCGTAACTACGTAAACCACAATCCTATAATGATAGCCACGAAGGAATTAACTGCCAGGACGCACCATGTACATCAGTATGCAGAGCCTTGGACGGTGCCATGTCACCGTCACACAATAGTAGTAGTACTACGTAAACAAACTGAAAGTCCATGCCAGTGATTATAAAACTTCGGTCGTGATTCCGGCTTTTTTGACATTTGAATGAATAACTTAATGTATCATCGCCTTGGTCCTTTCCTCCCACTCCTGCGGCCCGAGTTTGATTCCAGGAGATTTTAGATGTCCAACTTGGGCCTGGATGTGTGACCTGTGCTTATAGCTTAATTGAAAATGGGAAAACAATTAAAATACGGTAACTATGGAATAATTAAAGTAAAAAAAAATGTTTGTCTGATCCGTCCTGTCTCTTTTCCTTGAGAACAATTCAAATAATACAAGTTTCCCTTGGATAAGTTACCAGCCTAAGGCAAGTTAGTCCAGTGTGGGGCTGCCACCTTGCGGACTGGACCGGCAGAATGTACATGCCTACTCATATGAATATCATTCAATTATGAAGTAATGCCACGAGTGATTTCCAATTATGAAGTACTGCCACGAGTGATTTCCAATTATGAAGTACTGCCACGAGTGATTTCCAATTATGAAGTACTGCCACGAGTGATTTCCAATTATGAAGTCCTGCCACGAGTGATTTCCAATTATGAAGTACTGCCACGAGTGATTTCCAATTATGAAGTACTGCCACGAGTGATTTCCAATTATGAAGTACTGCCCACGAGTGATTTCCAATTATGAAGTACTGCCACGAGTGATTTCCAATTATGAAGTCCTTCCACGAGTGATTTCCAATTATGAAGTACTGCCACGAGTGATTTCCAATTATGAAGTACTGCCACGAGTGATTTCCAATTTTGCTAGAGAATTTGAAAATCAAGAGTGGCTTATGTTAGGACTATTTAACGAATAAAATTAAGCTGTTTATTCACAAATCAAGACTGCGATGGGCAGGACATGTTGAGCGTATGGGGAATGAAAGACGTGCATGGAAACTTCTTCTAGGAAAGCCAGAAGGAAAATGCCCAGTTGGTAGACCAAGAATGAGGTGGAGAACAACATTAACTATGATTTGAGGGAAGTAGATTATACAGGGAATGATTGGAAAACATTAGCTCAGGATAGGGATGTATGGAGAGCTTATGTCCGCGCGGCCATGAACCTATGGGTTCGATAGTGCCAGTGAGTAAGTAAGTAAGTATTCACAAATCACTATTTAAATATAGTTATTTTAAAATATTTATATATTTAATGTAAATGGCGATGTTTAAAAACAAATGAGAAACGATTGGGACGCTTCATTTGCTTCTTTTGTTCATCACTGCAACCAGATCATATTATTTATTACCAAAGGAAAGCAATATTGTAAGAATGCACTCTAGTGGAGAAAAAATGAAACACATCAAACTGTATAGTAATTCATTTCTGATGTCCTATGATGTAAATATTACAATTTTATTTTTCTGGAATGTTATTACCTCTGTAAATACATTTAAAAAAGTGCAAACAGTGGTTTCTTTTTTTGGTGGTATAATAAATTGCTACAAATATTTTTATATTAACTCCCGCATGCACTATGTGTTGACATTCATTCACTATATATACAATCTGGTAGCCGTATTTCTTAGAGAGTCAGTCACTGTAAAATAATGCTATGACCTATTCAGAATGTTGTGCTTTCTTTATTATGATAAACTTTAGTTGGTGAATTCTAGGCGAAACACGATTGTGATTGGTTGTAAATAAAAATCATTGAAACGTGATTGGCCGTTGACTCCCATTTGGGGCATGAGTTAAATAGTCAATCTAACAAGAGGTTGTGTTTTTCGGAAAAAAATCACGAGCGACAAAGTCTCGAGTTATTGTGTCTAATGAAAAACTCAACCTCGCATTGGATTTGGAGTGAATATTTCGCGAATGTACAACATCAGAAGCTAAAAATAATGATAATCTTTAATATTTACCAAATGTGGGGTTATGTATTCCGATCTTAGTTCCGGGCTGTATTGTTACAAATAGCATATGTTTACTGTTAAATCTCTTTGGGCTGGGAAAAAATCAATAACAGATGATTATATGAGAAATAACTATTAACAGTAATGCACATTCATTATACAACATTTACTATTTTTTTAGAGGGACAGAACTAACCTTTCTTTTTTTTTCCTGGTATTTTTAAGTTGTTTTCTTTTGGCATTTCTTGCTATACCACATCGATCGTACATTGTTGAATCGATATCCTTGTCAAATAAATTAATTTGCGGAAATATCTCTCATTACGAATTTTAATTTCAAAAGTTGTGTTGCCAACACTGACAGAAAGAAGCAATTTTATCAACAGGAAGGGGCAATTTTATCGATTATGAAATAAATAGTCAAAGCAATTGGTTGTAACATGTCTAAAGAATGGACCCATCTCGCTTTCCTAAATTAACATTTCAGTATCGACCTAAAATACATCGATATAAAGAAATACCAAAATGAAAATGGACTGAGGAACCACATCTTTTGAGATCTCACAGAAACAGACTTGAAAGACCTAAACCTAAATAAGGTAATGATGATGATTATGATGAATGTGTTATATAATAATAATAATAATAATGATAATAATAATAATAATAATAATAATAATAATAATAATAGCTTTATTTTACCTGTCAGAGTTAAGGCCTTAAGGCCTTGTCTACCACTCAACCAGGTTTAAAAAATACAAACAAAAAAATAGTCTTAAATCTAAATTACAATATATATTATAAATATTAATTGTATTGTATTCATAACTTGTAATCGTTTATATATATATATAATATATATATATATATATATATATATATATATATATAACGATTACAAGTTATGAATACAATACAATTAATATTTATAATGTATTTTGATTTACTCTAAATTTAACGAATTAAATATATAATATGTACAATATATAAAAAAAAACAGGAAAAGATTAATGACATAGTATAAATTAAATAAATAGAGAAAAATTAATTATTAGACAACAGGTAACTGTATAAGCGTGACTTAAAGGTACCAAGTGTGCGGCAACCCCTGATATCTTGAGGAAGGAAGATTCCAGGAGCGGGCAGAGGCTACTGTGAAGGAAGTAGAATAGGAGGAAGTGCTATGAAGAGGAATTGTTAGCAGACTGCTATCTTGTGATCTAGTGTCAATATTGTGGTAAGAGGATAACTTCTCAAATCTAGACGCCAGGTAAGTAGGGATGTAGGAATTCAGAAGCTTGAAAAGTGTGAAAGAGAGTGCAATTTACGTCTGTCAGTAAGACGGAGCCAAGAGAGGTTATTAAAGTGTTCGGAAATATGGTCATAACGGCGGATATTGAAAATGAATCGAACGCAAGCATTATGAACACGCTGCAGTCTCTGCGACAAGTCATAGTTTAGATCAATTATATATAATGTCACAATAATCGAAGTGTGGTAACACAAGACTGTAATGTGTGTGTGTGTGTGTGTGTGTGCTATAGATCTATACTACAAGCTGTTCCATATGAACCAAAAGGTTTCTCATTAATTCTTTTTATTAATTAATAAAATATATTTGTTTTCACAATTCCAATAAATAAATAAATATATAAATAAATAAATAAATATATATATATATATATATATATATGGTATGATAAGAAAAATAAATGCCTGGACGGGATAGATATATATATATATATATATATATATATATATTCTGCCCGAGGGCAGGTCTTTCACTGCAATCATAGTATTTTCATGCTGTGCTTTGCAGCTTTACTAGGGAATTATAGGTGTGGTAGCTTCCCGTTGCTTTGCACACCGGTGAAGGATGATGATGATGATGATAATGATAAGGATGATGGCCGGATGATTTTTGGGGACCGTTGGCCCCTAAGCTTCCTGACATTTGTCTTTCAGGTGAGGAAAACCCCGAAAAAACACCTCACACAGGACCCTGTCCCAACTGGGAATCGAACCTGGACCCACTGCGTGACAAGGCAGCAATCTACCTCGAGAATGGACTCTCACACACACACACACACACACACACACACACACACACACATATATATATATATACTAGAATTCCCGGCCACGCGTTGCTGTGGCTAAGGTATACGTTAAAAATTTTAATCAAGTTGCTCTCTTTCAGCCAGATTACTTAAAACTAATACTTACACACGAAAACAATATTGAAAATAAAATAAACACTGAGCACACTTAAATTATGAAATAATTAATATTTGTAATTCAATTGAAATTCGCGGTTGCAATAAAAAGCACAGCCATCTGGATCTCTCTTTGTTAAATAATATACCAGTTACCTTACCAAATTACCTTACACCGCCATCTGTTAGAATCGTATGGAACTCACAGATACCTTACACCGCCATCTGTTAAAAATCGTATGGAACTCATAGATAATTATAACTCTTTGTTAAATAATAAACAAATAATTTGCAATAAAAAAATAATGCGACTATAAATTTAGTTATAAATTACCCTAAGTCTCAAGTTAGATCAAACTGCACACAGTATGCAAAATTTTATAAAAATCGGTTCAGTAGTTTAGGATTCCATCGCGGACAAACAACGTGACACGAAATTTGTATATATTAAGATATATATATATATATATATATATATATATATATATATATATATACTATGATGAAGCAAGATAGCTAGGTAGGAAAATATTTAACAGCTCATGTCGTTAGCATCGTAATTCAAAAGGCCGATAAATTTTGCTCAGTGGGCCGTTTTTTCAGGCTTGAAGTTATATTATACGGAGATATAGCGTTTTACTTCCTTTTGAAAGAAGCCATATCCAGGATTTTTTAGATTAGATAGAATATATTTATTTAGCCTGGTGGAGGATTTTTACACCCTGATAAAAATACCTCGATGTGGCTGGTTCTGAGCCCGCAATCCTCGAAACTACAGGGTGAGTGTTAATTACATCGACAAACTGCAGGGACTGATTCCTGACCGTAAATCGAGAGAAAATGTCCTATGAATAACTGTCCATACATGCATCATTGCCACGGTAGATGACACTGATGAAAGGCATTATTCTCTCGGCCTTGTTGCATGACCTGCTAGATCATGGGACTTAAACCCCCTGAATTTTTACCTCTGGATACATCTGAAAAGTGTTGTTTATGCTAAGCCAGTACCTGAGGTGCACACCCTTCAACGACGTGTCCACGTCGCCTGTGACGCTATTCGGAGAGAGACCGGAACATGCGAAACAGTGAGGCAATCCATGATACGAAGTGTGAACGCGTGCATTTCATCCCATGGTCACGTTGAACATCTGTTGTGACGTAGATGCGATTATGCTACGTAGTGTGTGCCGTGATGATTTGTTGTCGTTGCACGCACATCGTTCATTTCCGGACATGTGTTTATAGAACCTTTTCTCCTTCATTTCCAGTCAGGAATCAGTCCCTGAAGTTTGTTGCTGTAATTACCGTTCACCATGTAGAGACGAGCATGGTATTCCATCGGGACCGATAAGACAAATGAAATAAGATAACTACTTCTTTATTTCCAGAAGAACTAATGGAAGAATATAAAATATAAAAAATGGGGACTGAATATAAATTTATAGAAAACAGAATATACGTGTTTTGGGAAGGATGTGGGTGACCTCATACATGAAACAGGGGAAAATAAAAAAAAATGTTAATTTTTTAAATATCTTGGGTCAATAATTACAAGTTTAGGTACCTGTGAGAGAGATGTACAGACTAAAATTGCAATGGCAAAAAATGCAACTAAGACATTACATGGAGTAATTTGGAACAAAAATATTACAAAGGAAACTAAAATGAAAATTTATAAGAGCATAATACAGAATATTTTGTCATATGGAAGTGAAACTTGGTCGTTGACGGAATTACAAAAGAATAAATTAGAACAGTGAACAGTGAATTGATTATTTTAGAAGAAGCCTCCAAAAAACAAGACAGGATTAAAACATGAAATGAATTCCTTTGGAGAAAAATGAATGTCGCCACATCTGTTAAGAGGATTGAAAAACAAACGCTTAAATGGTATGGCCATGTACAAGAATGGAAAATGAAAGATGGCCAAAAAATTATACCAATGGTCACCCCCTGGAAGAAATAAACGTGGCAGACCAAGATGGAAATAGGAAACCTACGTCAGAACTATAATGGATGATAGGAATTTGGAAGAGGGAGATTGAAATGACAGAGATAAATGGAGACTGAAGACGGCAAACCTATAAGTGCGGGAAAGCCGAAGAAGAAGAAGAAGAAGATTTCCAGAAGGGCGCATGACTAGATACAATAGATACAGACAGCATTCTGTGCACAATACAATGTTTAGACATTAAATGATCATAGATGTAAAAGCATGTATAAACAAGAAGGAAGTAAAACAAATACTTCCGGAAGTAAACAAGAGTCATCTTAACGCCTTATTAATTCTTATCACGGCCTTCTTGGACACGTCACTTCATGGGAGACGCCTAGTGACAAATTATTGAAACAATTAGAGCATAATATTAGGAAGCAGAAGATCAGTGGCGTATTATTTGGCTTTTCTATAACAGGGTACCACCGTTAATATTCGATCGGAGAACAAGTGACTGTTAGCATCATGTTGGCCAACGTGATAATACTACACGTTCCCCCTACATGTCAACATGTTGACTAATATATATGGGGATTCTATCCCAGGAGTCCACCTATATTAGTGGGAAGTTAGGGTGACGAAATGGGAAAGTTGGTGTTAATTTGGACAAGTTAGGGTGAGAAAAAAGGAAATTAGTGTACACCAGATTACTTACTTACTCACTGGCACTATCGAACCCGTAGGTTCATGGCCGCGCGGACATACGCTCTCCATACATCCCTATCCTGAGCTAATACTTTCCAATCATTTTCTGTATAATCTACTTCCCTCAAATCATAGTTAATGTTATTCTCCCACCTCATTCTTGGTCTACCAACTGGGCGTTTTTCCTCAGGCTTTCCTACAAGAACCTTCCATGCAAGTCTTTTCATTCCCCATACGTGCAACATGTCCTGCCCATCGCAGTTTACGAGACTTAACTGTTCTCATTATATCTGGCTTCCTATAAAGACCATGTAGTTCATTGTTATGTAGTCTTCTCCATTCACCTGTCTGTTTCTCTCTCTTTGGTCCAAAAATTTTCCTAAGTACTTTATTCTCAAATACTTGTAATCTCCTTTCCTCCCTTAAAGTAAGAGTCCATGTTTCACACCCATATAAATATAACTGGTAGAATAATAGTTTTATATATTTTCAGTTTAACGTTTTTTGAAAGGAGTTGGGACATCAAGAGTCTCTGCAATGCATAATAGCACGCATTTCCAGAATTGAGCCTATGTTTAATTTCTTTATGCATCTCATTCCTATCTGTGATTATTGTTCCTAGGTATTTGAATTCAGCCACTTCCTCAAAATTTCCTTCATTTGTCATTAGCTGTCCATTTCCATTATATACTGAATTTCTACGTGTGACCATATATTTAGTTTTATTGATATTTACTTCCAGTCCTAATTTCTTAGTGTTATTCAATAGTGTATGCGTGTTGTAATTTAGTATCTCCTTGCTATCGGCCAATAGTGCTACATCATCAGCATAAACTAACAGCTTATAAATACCATTAAGTTGTGATCAGTTTAGTTTTTACATGTTTGTTAGGTGTTTTATGGTAAGTTGGCTACACTGTCTGAACAATGACTAATACATATTTTACATTGTAAATATGGCGATTTTAGGTTACTTTGAGCTCGACTTTGAGTTTTATTTTAAGCCATTTCTCATATGTTTGATTTCAAAACATTTTCACTCTAAGACGTTAAAATATTAATTTCAAAATATTTTACAGGCGTATAGAAATTAAAGCTTAGAGACTGCTGTTCTAAGACTCTTCTGTATTTGAGATTCGTGTACTCAGTTTGTTTAAAAGTATATTTAATTTAATAACGTTCTTTATCACATCATTAACGTCGTTATTCAAATCTAGGCGTGAAAGGGCCGATAAATTGTGTTCAAAGGCTTCTAAAAAATAAACTCCAAGGGCGACAGGCCTAAAAGGCCCTTGACTGACCAGCCGGCTGCTGGTCTCACATCCACATGTGTTAATCACAGAGGTAGACGATCATCTAGCCACTGTAGGAGTGACATGTGGTCAGCATGTCGGGTCCCCCCAGCCGTTATAGCTGGTTTTCTCAACCTGGAGTCGCTACTTATTGTAGCTATCCAAATGCCTCACGATGCTGGGCGGGGACCGGTCCCATACTGGCCGAAATTCCATGAGAAAAATTTCTTCCCCCATGGAGACTCTAACTAACACTAAGAAATTGGGACTGGAAGTAAATATCAATAAAACTAAATATATGGTCACACGTAGAAATTCAGTATATAATGGAAATGGAGAGCTAAGGACAAATGAGGGAAATTTTGAGGAAGTGGCTGAATTCAAATACCTAGGAACAATAATCACAAATAGGAATGAGATGCACAAAGAAATTAAACATAGGCTCAATTCTGGAAATGCGTGCTATTATGCATTACAGAGACTTTTGATGTCCCAACTCCTTTCAAAAAACGTTAAGCTGAAAATATATAAAACTATTATTCTACCAGTTATATTATATGGGTGCGAAACATGGACTCTTACTTTAAGGGAGGAAAGGAGATTGCGAGTATTTGAGAATAAAGTTTCTTAGGAAAATGTTGGACCAAAGAGAGATGAACAGACAGGTGAATGGAGAAGACTACATAACAATGAACTACATGGTCTTTATAGGAAGCCAGATATAATAAGAACAGTCTCGTAGACTGCGATGGGCAGGACATGTTGCGCGTATGGGGAATGAAAGACGTGCATGGAAACTTCTTGTAGGAAAGCCAGAAGGAAAACGCCCAGTTGGTAGACCAAGAATGAGGTGGGAGAACAACATTAACTATGATTTGAGGGAAGTAGATTATACAGGGAATGATTGGAAAGCATTAGCTCATGATAGGGATGTATGGAGAGCTTATGTCCGCGCGGCCATGAACCTACGGGTTCGATAGTGCCAGTGAGTAAGAGTAAGTAAGTAACTTTTCTCCTGACTTTTTGATCAAAATATAAGTTCTAAAACAAAAGAGAAACTATTTTAATAAATAATGACTACAATGACATTCGGTATACAACATGGAAATTAAAACCAAGAGCAATAAGTGAATTAAATTCTGCAGAAATGGATTTTTGAAAGTGTTCAGCTGAAATTTCTAGAAGACATAAAATACCAAACAGTGTAATTAAACAAAATAATAATGTTCAAACTTCAAATTGTGGATTTCATAAAAAAAAAGCAATTAAAATTGTATGGTCATGTAAAATGAGTGAGTAGACAGATTTCTAAGGAGAATACTAGAATGGGTGCCACTTGGTAGAAAAAGAGGACGGCCAAAAATACTTGATTGATGGTATTTTGAGCAGCACGAGGTGAAAAAAGATTGAACGATGAAGATTGGAATGGCAGAGTGATGTGGTTAGAGAATAATAGTTGATTAATGTGAGCAGGAAGAAGTTGCGAAACATTGTGGAACCTGCTATAGGCCTATATGAAGAGGTGAAGAGGTAATGGCATAACGGGTTGTAATCACTTTTCTTCATTTTGATAAAAGCCGTTTTTTATTTGTCTGGGTAAAAATAATCAAATTAATATTGATAATCTTGAAGATATTTATTATCCTTAGTGGTGGCATTAATACTGTCGATGTAGCCTATCTGATAGAGGCCTACAGTATGCAATTTCTTCTTTACAACAATGTACTTTATTCGTTTTCGTAAAAAAGACTGATTTACAACACTATGACATATACCCCTTCATATATAGGCCTAAAACACGACATGCGCTGCTACACATATGAAATGAAAATTAATGTGATTTTATGTTAGTTGAATAAGTAAAAGAAATATATAGTTATACATTTATATTTTTAGATACCCCGTGCTGATTACCCGGCGTTACCCGGGAATCTAGGCCTACTTATCCCGATCTTCTTGACATAAATGAGCTGAAATACGAAAAATTAATGTGTTTTATGTTTAGTTAAATAAGTGCAAGCAAACAATTTGTATCGTAATTTTTTTTAAATACCCCGTGCTGTTTACCCGGCGTTGTCCGGGAATCTACTCATCCCGATCTTCTTGGCATATATGGGCTGAAAGACAAATATTAATGTAGGTCTTATGATTAGTTGAATATGTAAATTGAAAAATAATTATAAATGTATATCGTAATTATTTTAAGATTCCCCCGTGCTGATTACCTGGTGTTGCCCGGGAATCTACTTATTTCGATCTTCTTGACATAAATGAACTAAAAGACAAAATTCGTTATTGTGAGTTATCCGTAAAAGAATACCCGCCATGTGCTGCTATGCTTTCACAGGAATCTACGTACCTGACTCAATCTTCTTGGCATCAATGAAAGACAAAAATGGTTATTGTGAGTTATCCGTAAGAGATAAACATATGCTGTTGCGGACATTTTTATAATGTTTTGAGATACTCAATTCTGCGTACATTAATTTTGTATATTTGTTATGGTTTAGGCAGCGTAAGCCATTTAACCGTCCAAAGGGATATTTTTTCACATTTTCTACTACAAAGGGCGATTTTTAAGGGTGTAGGAGTTGAGTATCACAACTCCCTTATAGCCTATGTTCATCCCGAGAATCTCCTGAACATTTTGCAGAAAGCCCCATCACAGTCGGATCAACGGTATGGCCGCCCATAATGTACGAACAAACAAACAAACAAACATTGATTCATATATATATATAATTAAATTTTTGACATTGAGCAATGCAAGCTTAATATGATATGATCTCTGGATTGATACCCCAGTGCGGGGTATCCGGGTTCAAAGTCCCGTCCGAGCATTTATTTTTCTTATCATGTCATATATACCGGTATATAATTTCAACCTCCCCAGATCGCAATTGTCCTCTTCAAGAAACATGCGTCGTTATATCAAAACAAACGAGAGCTGAACTACAAAGACATTCCCTCTTACGTTTCAACCAGGAAAACAAAGCTGCACAATTTGATGGGCGTGTGCACATATTACAGTTGGTGGGTGAAAAATGCGAAAAGCATGCAACATATGTCTATAGTAAAGTTAGATGTGATATTTAGAATTGAAACAAAAGAAAGAATAAAATAGTGGGGGAGCCTTGTGTGAGGCTAGTACAGGTAGGACGGCGATGCACCGCGGAGTGGGGAGAAGTACAGTCCCATATAACATGTAGTACTGCAATATCAGTGACGTTTCTATTTACCATCAAGATATCCTATGTGATACCGAGGATATGCTTAAAAATTTCAATCAAAGACCAAATAAAATATAAACAGCAACCGTAATAATAAATAAATAAATACTAATAATTTATTTTATTTCTGTATAGATGTTTAATGCTTATACATTTTTCTATGCCTAAAGTTTTATTTTCTTTCTCCACTCGTCTCTATCCATCCACTCCATGCCCTCCAGTGCTCTTGTTCTCATTCCAGTTCTTATTTCCTGCATCCACGAGTTTTCAGGTCTTCCTTTCCTTCTTCTTCCACGTAGACACTATTCCAATGTTTTTTCTGGGTAACCTTTCATCTTGAATTCGTCGTACGTGCCCATACGAATTTAATTGCTTATATCTTATATAATCTACTATTGAATATCTAATATTCATTTTTCTCGTATGACCGTATGACAGCATTTTGACATTATTTATGACAATAATAATAATAATAATAATAATAATAATAATAATAATAATAATAATAATTAGAATAATGACAGTTTGTTTAGTATAATAATAACAATAATAACGGTAAAGTGATCCCACTACAGGCCTCGGGAGGCCCTTGAGGTAATGGGATGTTAAGGCTCCCATTTTTTTCTGGACACTCGGCACGTGATGTCAGCCCTGCGTGACGGCCGTTTTTATCCTCAGAACAAGTATCCGGTACTCATTTCCGTTAGAGGCTGAGTCGACCCCAGGGCCATAGTGCCACCAGAGGGTTTGGGTCAGTTTAAAAATCCTGACCCCACCGGGACTCGAACATTCGACCTTCCGGCTTGTAGCGCAGTGCCTTAACCACTACGCTACGGCGTGCTCTAATAATAATAATAAATAATAATAATAATAATAATAATAATAATAATAATATAATAATAATAATAATAATAATAATAATAATAATAATAATAATAATAATAATAATATTAATAATGATAATGATAATGATAATAATAATAATGATAATAATGATAATAATAATAACAATAATAATAATGATAATAATAATAATGATAATAATAATAATGATAATAATAATGATAATAATAATAATAATGATAATAATAATAATAATGATAATAAGATAATAATAATAATAATAGTAATAATATGATAATAATGATGATGATAATAATGATGTAATAATGATGATGATAAAATGATGATGATAATAATAATATAATGATGATAATAATAATAATAATGATATAATAATAATGATAATAATAATAATAATGATAATAATAATAATAATGATAATAATAATAATAATGATAATAATAATAAATTTGACAATAATAATAAACTAGAATCAAAATTAATAATAAATATATTTCCTGATGCTAATATTAATAACCAAACAAATAAAATTATTATCAATAAAAATAATGACTATTGATTAAAATAAAATAAGTTTGCCAATAATGTTGATAATGATAATCTTGATCAACTTCATTCAAGAACTAGACCGTAGTACATCAGGTGTGGATGATGATGATGATGATGTTGATGATGATAATGATAATAATAATTTATTTATTTATATACAATTTTTTGTCCAACGCTGTGGCCTCGAGGTAGCGTGCTGCCTTGTCACGCAGCGAGCCCGGGTTCGGTCCTCGGTCGGGACAAGTTTCCTGGGTGATGGTTTTTTTCCTCACCTGTAAGACAAATGCCAGGAAACTTTAAGGCCAAAACGATCCCCGAACATCATCTGGCCTCATTATCATCATTAACATATTAAGTTTAGGATTAAGGCCTCTCCTGGTGCATCATTACCATCATCATCACCTATCAGAATAATCTTCGCAGATGATCAAGTACTTCTAGAGGAGAATGAAGATGATTTGCAGAGATCAGTGTTTAAATTGCAGAATACCCTGAAAAAAATACAACATGAAAATATCAGAAAATAAAACCAAATCCATGGCAATCACTGGAAAGGGACTTTCGAGAGTAAAAATAATAATAAATAATAAACCAATAGAACAAGTAACACACTTTAATTATTTAGATAATAATATATCACAGTTTCATAATCAAAAAGATGTGGAAACAAATTTAGAAAAACATAACAGATTAAATGGTATAATTAGGAGAAATTTTGGAAAACAAATGAGGAAAGAAATCCAATTGAGATTTCATAATGCCATAGCCAAACCTGCTCTACTATACGGAAGTGAATGCTGGACACTTCGAGCAAAAGATAAATCCCGCATTAATAGTTCACAAATGAGATTCCTCCGATCACTAACTGGAGTAACATTAGAGTAAGGGATAGAATGAAAAGTGATGAGATAAGGATGCAGTGAAATAGTGGGGAAATGGTTGAACATATACAAAATTATCAGATTAAATGGTTCCAACACGTCCAGAGAATGACAAATTCCCATTTACCAAAGATGATTTACCAATTCAACCCTAAAGGCAAACGAGACCTCGGAAGACCCTTCAACCGATGGAAAGATCAGTTTTTGTAGTCGCAGAACGGGCATCATCACCCAATACTGCATTCGGAAGAAGAAGAAGAAGAGATCACCTATCAGATGTCATTGGGGCAGCGTAACTCCGCCTTCAGGCGCCCCAACCTCAGAAGTAGGATACAATAACGTCATGTCAGGAGAGAATACCAGAATGCTGAAATGACAACGTGGTGTCATTGAAAAGAAAATCAAGTAATAAGCATATGAGCAAAATTTGTCGGTATTTTCATGCCCAGATTTGAATTACGACGCTAATGATTTGATCTATTGAAGAACGTCAATAAATAAAGTACTACCCCCTAACAATATATATATACTGTATTTAATTTTTCATCTAAGGAATTCAATTTTTAGTAGGGGCCTATACGTATTTTATATTTTATGTTAAAATTTTCAATTTTATTTTTTTTTATTCTGTGTCATAGGCAAATCCCAACAGGTTCAGATAAAATAATAATAATAATAATAATAATAATAATAATAATAATAATAATAATACGTGTATATATATATATATATATATATATATATATATATATATATATATATATATATATATGGATAATACATTTATATATTCATTGGCGCAGAATATAAACGTATCCATTCCTCTAATTCTTACATCTGTCCGGGGCATAAACCCGTTCAGTCCAATAACTAGCTCACTGGCACTATCGAATCTATAGGTTCATGGCCGCGCGGACATAAGCCCTCCATTCATTCCTATCCTGAGCTAATGTTTTCCAATCATTCTCTGTATAATATACTTCTTTCAGTTCATACTAAATTTTATTCTTCCACTTTATTCTTGGTCTACCAACTGGGCGTTTTCCCTCTGGTTTTCCTACACAAAGCTTCCATGCCCATTTTTCATTCCCCATTCGTGCCACGTGTCCTGTCCATCGCAGTGTGCGAGACTTAACTGTATTACATCTGGTTTCGTATAAAGATTATGTAACTCACTGTTACGAAGTCTTCTCCATTCACCTGTCTGTTCATCTCTCCTTGGTCCAAAACTTTTTCTAACTTCATTCTCAAATACTCGTCATATTTTCTCCTACCTTAAAGTAAAAGTCCATGTTTCGCTTCATATAATAGAACTGGGAGTATAACAGTTTTATGTATTTTCAGTTTAATATCTCTTGAGAGAAGTTGGGGTGACAATGTACAGTAGCATGCATTTTCAGAATTCAGCCTATTTTAGAATTCTTTCAGTCCCATGGGCGATCTAATACCACGAAAGGAAGGGATATAAAAGTAATAAAAAAGAAAAGAATCTATCGCCCCCTAGTCTTGTTGGAAACCCTGAATTTCCATATACGGGGTGAATCATAAATATGGCTATACGTTTGATCGCGTTGTGTGATGAAAATATTACCATTACAACAAATATGAAATTACCGTTGGAAAGGCAATTATTCAAATTACAACAATTGAATAAAACAAAACAGTGTAGAATTTACGTCATTAGTCAAAATAGCGTTGAATATGTAACAGCAAATTACAATTGCTGCATGGGCAATAACGTATGCTAATGATCGTGAGGCCGCAAGACGGGCAAGACGTGAGTTTAACGTAACATTGCAGCCGTCGACTGTGGGGAAGTGGAGAAAACGACTACTAGAAACGGGAAGAATACAGAAAATCAAACCTCCTGGAAAGCCTCGCATTAGCACGGATGCAGAAAAACGATGAGAATTGTGGAGGTGTTCGACGCTAGCCCACAAAAATCAACCTGCCAAAGCTGCACGTGAGCAGTGATTAGTTTTGTTTTGTTCTATTGTTGTAATTTGAAGGATTCCCTTTCCAATGACTATTTAACTCATGCCACAAATGCTAGTCACTGACCAATCACGTTTCAATGAATTTTGTTTTACAACCAATGACAGTAGCTCTTTATCGATTTCTCTTTATCAGCTCCTGCTTTTGTGATAAAGAAAGCTCATCTTTTTTAATATTCTGAACAGTTCAAAGCATTATTTTTCTCCAACAAATACATTGAATATAGCAAATAATGAAAAGATTCCTTGATTTTACGGAGTTGTTTACTAAAAAAATAAATGAATAACCCGTAATGTTGATTAGGATAAATAGTTTGATGTGTTTCATTATTTCTCCACTTGGGTGCACTCTTACAATGTTGCGATCTTATTTGGCAATAAATAATATGATCAAGCAGCAGTGAATGAACATAACCTCACATTTCTGATTTGTTTTCAAACATCGCCGTTTACATTAAACATATAAATATTTTAAAATAACTTTAGTTAAACAATGATTTGTGAGTAAACAGCATAATTTTATTCGTTAAATAGTCCTAACAAATGTCACTCTTGATTTCCAAATTCTCTAGATAAATTCACTCCTCACTTCGTGAGTCATGAATTTATCGATAATTTGGAAATCACTCGTGGCATTACTTATGATAACATCATATTTCCTTTAATAATAATATTTTCGTCACAAAATGCGATCAAACGTATAGTCATATTTCTGAATCACTCTGTAATAGACTAACGTGGTATGTTGCCATCGAGACCTATGCGCTGAGAGAAATGAAGGGACTTATGAAATTCTGAGAGGCCCCTACGGAGACAATAAACAGATGAGAAAATGTTTACAAATAATCTTCAATCTTCCTTCCCATGCGACGTTTGCGAAAGAACACGCCACAACAATAATTTACACGAACAATTGACTCTGTTCACATAGCATGACGTAAACAAGAGAACTCTGCTATAGCAGAAGTTGGTATAACTGTAACTAATTTATAGCACACTGCCAACATATGTCAAGCGTTTGTGTTTACATTTAACATGTTACCTGCATGAACATGAAAAAATATCTTGTCTCCCATTTCACTGGTTGACAAATGGCGGCCTGTGAATCAGTGGACCGTATTTAGTAATTTTTATTATTCATGTTTGTTTTTTTTGCGAAATTTATAGTAAATTAAAGTAGTCATCATAAGTAATGCCACGAGTGATTTCCAAATTATCGATAAATTCACGACTTACGAAGTGAGGAGTGAATTTATCTAGAGAATTTGGAAATCAAGAGTGGCATTTGTTAGAACTATTTAACGAATAAAATTAAGCTGTTTACTCACAAACCATTGTTTAACTATAGTTATTTTAAAATGTTTATGTATTTAATATAGACGGCGATGTTTGAAAACAAATAAGAAATGTGAGGTTATGTTCATTCACTGCTGCTTGATCATATTATTTATTGCCAAATAAGATCGCAATATTGTAAGAATATACCCAAGTGGAGAAATAATTAAACACATCAAACTATATATCATATTCAACATTACGGGTTATTCATTTATTTTTTTAGTAAAGAACTCAGTAAAATCAAGGAATCTTTTCATTATTTGCTATATTCAATGTATTTGTTGGAGGAAAATAATGCTTTGACCTGTTCAGAACATTAAAAAGGAGGAGCTTTCTTTATCACAAAAGCAGGAGCTGATAAAGAGAAATCGATAAAGAGCGAGGTGAAACACGACTGTCATTGGTTGTAAAACAAAATTCATTGAAACGTGATTGGTCATTGACTAGCATTTGTGGCGTGAGTTAAATAGTAATAATAATTTCGTTCTTAGCGTCAAGTCACAGTGGACTATTATCGACTGTGGTTCCGAGGTTCGCAGGTTCGGACCCTGCTAGGAAAAAAAGACCTAGAAGCACTCGCCACTGAAGATGTCCTCCGCAATTGACGGAGAAACGTCTGGTAGGAACACCAGTAATGGAACACGGCCACATGGCCAGGAATCGCTTAATATTATGATTATCAGCCGTGAAAGCCTGCATTTAAATATTAATATAATGCCAAACAATAGAAAGGCGAAACAATTCTTCAGTTCACAACCTCAAGGAACAAGATTGAGAGGAAGACCTATGAATAGATAGTGGGTATGTGTGCGCCAAGACTTAAAAAAAAAAGTCAAATAAACCATTGGGAAAGCTTTCTATGGGGAGGGATGTCTGGAGGAGACTCATTGAAGAGGCGAAGGTTCTAATTGGACTGCAGTGCCATTTAAGAAGAAGAATTTATCACATACTGCATAAATTGTGTTTTCTGTTTTTTTTATTTGCATTTATGTAGGTTACATGGTGCCATAGAATCCTCAAAAATTGAAAATATTTATTCTTCTCCTTCTTCTTCCTCTACGCATGAAAGCTGGCAGCTTGTTGCGTGTTCATTCACTACCGTTCACTACAGATCCGGGGGTATGGTAACGTCCTTCCACCGTAGTTGTGGTCTTCCTAATGGCTTTTTCTGCTGAGGTGTCCAGTCACATACTTTCTTCACTAATCTACTGTTCTCCATTCTATCTATGTGATCGTTCCAATTTAGTCTTTTATCATTCATCCAAAGGTTTATAGGTTCAATTTCACATTCTTCTCTAATAACAGAGCTGCGAATTTTCTCTCTCAGCGATTTTCCTACGATTTTCCTTAAAACCTTCATTTTGGTTGTTTCATTGATTTATTTTGTTTTCTGAGTTTCTGTTCAGCATTCACAACCATACGTTAGAACTGGTTTTATGACAGATTTGTATATTCTTACTTTTGTATCTATTCTTAATTTTTTATTTTTCCAAACAGTATTGTTTAAACATCCCAATATTCTGTTTGCATTATTTGCTTGATGGAGCATTTCATCTGTTATTCTGTTGCTGCTATTAATTTCTACTCCTAAATATTTGAATTTCATGACTTTATAGTAAGTATTTATTTAATACTCACTGTATATAAGCCTATATTTAAGTATCAAATAAACATTTTATTAAATGAAGGAGTTCGACAAGGGTGTACTTTAACACCTACATTGTTTAATAATATATTTTGACGATGTTATACGAAAATGTAAAAAATCAAGTCCCATAGGAATACAAATTAATAAGGAAACGTTTATGAATATTTTAATGTACGCAGACGAACTGGTAATTATACAGAAGTCAGAGGATGATTTACAAAGAGCCATTTACATGTTGAATCAATTAGGACTCTATTATAATCTCAAAGTCTCAACTTCAAAAACTACAATTATGGCTTTTCAGGGTAAAGTGCCAGTCAGAGCAAAAATAGTGATCAATAATGAAATAATAGAACAGATAGCACACTTTAACTATCTTGGTTCAGATATAACATATAGCCTAGCTATGATTGGGATATAGGCCTACATAATAAATTAAACCGATATCAAATTATGTGTGGCACCATAAGTAGAACCCTCCGAAAGACTCGAAGAGAAACTCACCTCAGGTTTTATAAAATTATGCCTGTTCCTGTTCTTTTATATGGATCTGAATCTTGGGTACTTACAAAAAAGATATCTCACACATTCAAGCCACTGAAATGAAATGTTTAAGATCCGTAAAAGGATGTACACGCATGGATAGATTACACAATGAATCAATACGAAATGAACTGGAGATATTTTCAATAGTTGATAAACTAGAAGAGCACAAATACCAATGGAAAGAACATTTAGACAGAATGGACAATACAAGATTACCCAAAAAGATCAACACCTACAAACCACATGGAAAAAGATCTTTGGGACGGCCAAGGAAACGATGGATTTGAGACCGGAACTGGTCGCATTACCTAATCCTTGAAAGGAAGAAGAAGAAGAATAAATCAACATACAGTTTGAGATGTTATTCAAAATTATGATAAATTATTAACTTATTTATTTCAGTAAGTTTTGAATCACCCAGATCACCTAAGAGGAGAATAATCGTGATGCTAAGGGTTGACCCTGGGGTGACGTCTTTGAAATCTGCCTCCATTGCATGTCGCATTCTCAATTGAATAATTCTTTGAACGAGATCTCGAGGCACACCACTATGCCAGACAACACAGCAGAAGAAATATTACGTCGATAGAGAGTAGGTGAATTAATTAAGGAAGGACCGTGGCTTCACTACGCCCCGTTACAGTTATGATTCCTGGAAATATCACATCTCGCGGTATCTTGAAATTAATACAGGATGTAACAAAACTTAATAATTATGTTGACTTTTGATTAAAAATCGGTGTATCAACGTGTGTTTGGGAGGTATTGGTATTCGATTTATAGGACTCTCTGCTATTTTATTAGCAACTAGCTAATACCCGGCGTGCGTTGCTACGCCTAAATAAATGAAAATTAATGTGCTTTTAAGTTTAGTTGAACAAGAAAAAATAATTATAAATTTGTATTTTTTAGTTATTCCGTGCTGATTACCCGGCGTTGCCCGGGAATCTACGTATCCCGATATACTTGACATAAATAAGCTGAAAGATGGAATTCGTTATTTTGAGTTATCCGTAAAAGAATAGCCGCCGTGCGCTGTTATGCTTGCCCGGAAATCTACTTATCCCGATCTTGATGGCATCAATGAAACACAAAAATGATTATAATGAGTTATCCGTAAAACATAAACATATGCTGTAGCGGACTTTTTGTAGAGTTTTTTTAGTTATTCAATTCTGTGTACCTTAATTTTGTGTATTTGTTATGGTTTAGGCAGCGTACACCATTTAAGCGTCAAAAAAAGGGACTTCTTTCAAGTTTTCACTACAAAGGGTGATTTTAAGGGTGTAGGAGTTGAGTATCACAACTCTCTTATAGCCTATGTTCATCCCGGGAATCTCCTGAACATTTTGCTAAAAGCCCTATCACAGTCGGATGAACGGTATGGCAGCGCATAAAATACGAACAAACAAACATTCATTTTTATACGATAATAATAATAATAATAATAATAATAATAATAATAATAATAATAATAATAATAATAATAATAATAATAAAGTAATAATAACAATAATAATATAAATGATGTCCACCGCTGTGGTCTCGAGGTAGCGTGCTGCCTTGTCACGCAGCGGGCCCGGGTTCGATTCCCGGTCGGGGCAGTTTTTCTGGGAGAGGTTTTTATCGGGGTTTTTCCTCACCTGTAAGACAAATGTCAGGAAAACTTTAAGGCCCAAACGGTCCCCGAAATCATATGGCCATCATCATCATCATTCATTCACCGGTGTGGAAAGCAACGGGAAGCTACCGCACCTACATTTCCCTAGTAAAGTTGTAAAGCATAGCATGACAATGCTATGATTGCAGTGAAAGACCTGCCCTCGGGCAGATTTACTATGGATGGAATATAAATGATGATGATAATAATAATATATGGTATTAAGAGGCTGTTAGTTTATGCTGATGATACAGTATTATTAAGCAATAACGAAGATTTACTAAGGACTAACACGCATACCGGCGGTAGGCAATGAAAACCTCGTAACTCCATCAGTCATTGAAAACCCATAACTCCAGTAACCAGCACAGCAATATGTGATGCATAACCTGTTGAGAACACGGACTTCAAATTTGTTAATAACTTGACTTGTATTCTGTAGTAAAATATGTGGGAACTATTGCTCTATCAATTTTCATAATTATTTAAAACATTTATTTGTTTCTCCTGTAAAATTTACCAAAATGGAGTTACGAGATTTTCAATGCCCACCATCGATACTATCATCATCATCATCCTGCCAGGTATTAGTCCTAGAAGAACTGTTACGGCCTGAGAAAGCGATTTTCGTGCCATCTTTTCATAGGTCGACCAAGTGACCGTTTCCCATTTGGACAGTAGTTCGTCAATACCATATTGAGTAACACAAAGAAATTGGGCCTGGAAGTAAACACCAATAAAATTAAATACATGTTCACACATAGAAATGCTTTAAATAATGAAAATGAACAACTAATGACAAATGAAGGAAATTTTGAAGAAGTAGCTGATTTCAAGTACCTAGGAACAATAACTATAAATAGGAATGAGATGCACAAAGAAATTAAACATAGGCTCAATTCTGGAAATGCGTGGAAGTATACATTACAAGGACTCCTTTCAAAAAAGTTAAACTGAAAATGTATAAAACAGTTATTGTCCCAGTTCTATTACATGGGTGCGAAACATTGACTTTTACTTTAAGGGATGGAAGGAGATTATGAGTATTTGAGAATAAAGTTCATAGGAAAAATTTTGGACCAAAGAGAGATGAACAGACGGGTGAATGGAGAATACTACTAACAATGAACTATGGTCTTTAGGAAGCCAGATATAACACGAACAGTTAAGTCTCATATACCGCGATCGGCAGGACATGTGGCACGAATGGGGAATTAAAGAGGTGCATGGAAGCTTCTTGTAGGAAAACCAGAAGGAAAACGCCCAGTTGGTAGACCAAGAATGAGGTGAGAGAATAACATTAACTATGATTTGAGGGAAGTAGATTATACAGGGAATGATTGGAAAACTTTAGCTCAGGATAAGCATGTATGGAGAGCTTATGTCCGTGACGGCTATGAACCTATGGGTTCGATAGAGCCAGTTAGTTAGTTAGTTAGAGATCAAAGTTAGATTGAAGAGACTGTGGTGCTGCAACTTTTCGGATTGTGAAGATGAGTTGAACATTATTGTAGTTGAAATGGATTCGAGTGTGAAACGGACATAACCTCTTGAAGGTATCACTAGGGGAGAGATCTGTAAACAGTGTGTTATCTTCACGGTCCTATCTCTCACTGAATGCATCTGATCACATTTGTTTTAATGTAAAATGTACCATTCATCTCGTTCATAAGTTTAGTAAACTCATTTTGAATAATTACTAGCGGTCGCCCAGCGGTCGAAATTCGCGGCCACAGTTCATTAAAATTGTACGTTTATCACAAATACGTCATTATACATTAATTTTCGATTTATTTTAAAAGTACGAACGATAGGAAATATGTGGTATAGCTTGGCTAAGCCATATTTGATAAACTTGTATACTACTTATCTTCTTCTTCTTCACGGTTTAGGCTTATTTACTAGCCTGTTCCGGCTCCAAATTGCTGCTCTTTCCATCTTTTCCCTTGGTCTTCCCAAACTTCTTCTTCCTCGTGGTGAATAGTTGTATGCTGCTTTTGGTATTCTATTCTCAGTCATCCTTGCCAAGTGTTCTTTCCCCAGTTTGTTCTGTATTTCTCTATTGTTGAGTTTAATTCCTCTATTTTTAGTTGTTGTCTTATTTCTGTGTTATGTTTTTTGTCTGTTCATTTTTTATATCCTGCTATTGGTCTGAGGAATCTCATTTCAGCAGCTTGTATCCTGGCAGATTGTTGTGTTGTCACTGTCCATGTTTCGGATCCCTAAGTAACAATAGGCACTGCCATTGTCTTGTATAATTTCATTATAGAGTCTTTCCTGGCTTTATTTTTCAAAGTTCTTTTTAGTGTTCCTGTTATATAATTAAACTTATTTACTTTGTTATTATATCTGTTTCTGCTGTGTATGATATTTCGCAACCTAGGAAGTTATATGTTACTACTTGTTCTATTGGTTTATTTTCTAATATTATCGTATACTGCTTATACTATGTAAATTTGCATTTGGCATATTATCACGTGTACGGGAATATATTATATCCCTTCTTCTTTGTCTCTCACTCCAACCCGTCAATGTTCTATGTCGATGCATAATGGAAGTAGGTGGGAATATCTAAATATAAAAAAATGTAATTAAATCACTGAAACAAAGATTAGATACAGTTTAATTTAAATAATAAAATGTACTCAGTTTTCTTTAAATCACTAATAATAAATACGCTAGAATAAGTCAATTCACATTGCTGCTGCACAATTTTCTTCTTTACAACAATGCACTTTCAGTATGAATGTAAACAAATGAATGAGTATACAAATAAACAAATGAATGAGTAATACACATAAATTCCTTGGAGACAATTAATTTTATTTTGTTCAATTTAATTTATTTGTAATACATATTATACATAAATTTTATTTTTCTGCATTCCTTCTCTATATAAACTTAAATTATGACAAGTATCACACTCCTCCGTGCACGCAATGTGCTTAAAAAGGGGTGCAACGTTTTTCCTTCACGTATTAATATATAGATTACAAACAAAATACTTAATATCATATACTGCAAACATTTTATGAAATATTAGGTAAAACCCGGCGTGCGCTGCTATACCTAAATTAATTAAATATTGATGATTAATTAATTATTTGATATACATTGTGACGAACCAAACATGACGGTTGCCAGAGTAAATTTTTAATTTCAAATTTCACGTAAATCCCTACTTATAACGGTCGGATTTAGCTGATTATTGGATAATACATATTTCGGTTTATTTTAATAGGATATTCCGAGTTTTGTTGTGAAACATCCAAAATTACGATCGCTAGAGCGATTTTTAAATTTTCGTTTCTGGTAAACCCAATGCTTTTAGAACATGAGTAACGGTTAAACACTCACCGCATCTGAAAACATGTATACACAAATTTTCGCGAAGATCGGTTAACGGTTTAGAAGTCTATAAAGGATAGACTGACATAGATTCGTTTATATATATATAATCTTTTCTGGTGTACTAATTCATAATAGTATTGTTAAATTTCTTGTTGGATGAGAGATAAATGAAATACAACTAATAAAAACTTTGCAGTAAAAAAAAATTCAACCCATATAGATCTGAAAGTAGTGAATTCTAATATTAAAGTATCAAAAATCAAACATCTGAACTTTGGCAACTGTTTTTCTCGAATTAAAATTTGCATAATTGATGTTTAAATTCTAAACACTGAATTATAAAATATTCATTTTTTGTAAACACCATCTCTTGTCCTATACGACACAGCGGAACGTTTACCTCCAATCATAGCAGCGCTGTTGCTGCGTCGCACGGACGTATATATTAACCATATATAATCAGGAACAAATAGCAAATGAAGCATTTACCGAGTTTACTTAGGGTAATAGCTGCACTCCACGACGCCACAGACTGACGTGAAGCGAGTGTACGCTGGATGGCACGGCTCTAGTTCACAAATCATCCACAAACGAAATAGGTCAATTTTCCGCTGTGTCGGATAGTAAACGCTAAAATATTTAGCTCATTTCTAATATCTTCACTTCTTCTTTTATCTAGACGTTTGCAGCCAGCTACACTTCTCAGAAATCTCGTTTCAGCTGCTTCTATGATCTTCTCTTCTCTTTTAGATAAAATCCGAAATTCACTACCATACAATAGTAAGGGAACTGCCACTGCTTTATAAAATTTTAGTTTTGTTTCCTTTATTGTGTTTTTTTAAATATTTTTTTAATTGTGCCATATATATATAATTCAATTTATTAAGTTTGTTTAAAGTTCTTCATTTTTAAAATAGGAGATTTCATAACCCAGGTATTTAAAATGGTTCACTTGTTCAATGGGTTTCCCCTCCAGAATTATTTTAGCTGTTACGGTATCTGATCCCTTAAAGCTAAGATTTTCGTTTTACTTATTGATATTTTCAAATTATAATTCTGTATAATGTTATTTAATTGAAAGAGTTATTTCTGTAGACCATCTTCTGAGCTAGATATTAGAACTTGGTCGTCTGCAAAAAGTAAGGTGTCTAAGATCTTATTTCTTATTTTGAAATGTGAGTCCAAATGTATCTGCCAAATATATATGATAATGATATATGATATTTTATATCATAATTTTATGATTAATACCTCAACGGAGTTTTATCATGAATTTTTTTAGTGATCATCATCATCCGTCAAGAATTAGACCTCTGTAGACTTGTTTCGGACCCGTCTAGCGGTCTCATAAGATATATTCCTGGTCGACGATCTCCTTTCGATTTATATTGCATTACTTTTTTTTTTTTTTTTTTTGAATTCTTGAATTATCCATTCTTTTAAATGGTCTATCCCAGAGCCGCCCAAACCTATTTGTATCGCGGACAAATGGAAGAAACATGAAGGTGGTGCGGGCTATAGGTCCTGTTATAGCTGTTGTGGATTATTATTATTATTATTATTATTATTATTATTAACTAACTAGCACTATTGAACCCGTAGGTTCATATCTGCGCGGACATAAGCTCTCCATACATCGCTATCCTGAGATATTTTCCAAACTTTCCCTGCATCTAACAGGCGAGGGAAAACCCCGAAAAAACATAACCCAGGAAACTTGTCCCGACCGGGGATCGAACCCGGGTCCGCTTCGTGACAATGCAGAACGCTACCTCGAGACCACAGCGGTGGACTAGAGGCCTAATTATTGTAAACATAAGTTTGGTTGTAAATATCTTTATCATAGCCAGAAATGTTACGTGGCAACCTGATAATATTGGGGAAAAAATATCATTGTCATCACAATAAACAAATTAACTGCTAATAATGTAATGGTAACTATGGAAAGTAATTCATCGATCTGTAAGTTGGAAGGAATTGCCACGTATAAGAAATACATTTCAAAATATGTGAAAATTTCGTAATAATTTGAAGGACAAATACAACATACGTAAGTAATTTTAATGCAAATATGTGTCATTATTTTAGTATGTTCTAAACACATTATATTAGTATATAACATTAATTTCACTGTTAGGGGTCTGTCCAGAACAGTTGTAGGAATTCAATAAATTGTGGAAGGAAGTTTAAATTAAATATTACACAAAAGTTAATTTGAAGCAAGTACAGTTATGAATTCACCAGCCTGTATTGCAGTAGCAGTGGTAGCATTTCCTCTCAGTTCTATTGTAAGCTTTGTGAAAGCACACCACCAGACTCTTGTTTTCCTACTTCCATTTGCGATATTTAATATTCTTTCAGATCTAATTTTGTGATTTCTTCCATAATTCCTCGTTTGATATGATTTTATGCCTCTTGTTTCTCAAAATAAATCTCAGTCATGTATTTATATGTACTTGCAATTTTTATATAATTTAATTGTTCCTTTCCAAGTCTTACACTCACTTAGCAATAAACTTTTTACATTGCTATTGAATATTAGTAATTTAGTTCTAGTTGACATTTCTTTAGATCTCCATTTCTGTGACAATAATATTATGAGAATACAAAATTTTATATTCTAATTCTAACCTTAATATCTTCCTCTGATTCTCTTTTTTTATATGGTGCTTCCTAAATACAGAAATTCGACTACGTCCTCTACTTCTGTACCCTGATCTGTAATCGCGTTTCAGTTGCATTATTTACTCTCATTTTTTTTTCTTTTTATTCAGGCACAGTCCATCTGTGCTTGCTGCCTTCTCCAGATCTCTTAATTATCTTTTGATGTCAGTTTGCCAATAAACAAACATAGTTGACATATTCTAGATCTTCAAGTCTGCCATTCAGATCCCTCTACATCTTCGATTACATGCATTTGACATTATGTTGTCTAAGACCAACAATAATAACAAGGGTAAAGAAAACAACCTTGTCTTACTCCGCTCTGACAGGGGACATGTTCGTATAGTTTGTCCTGGTATGATAAAATATAATATATACATAGTTTTCATACGTACTTTGCATTGCAGTCTAATTATCAAATATTATATATAACATGGCTTTTATATTTAGGCCTACAATTTCTATAGTGAATAAATTAATTTAAAATAATTTACCTGGTTTAGAGTAGTAGAAGACAAGACATTTTAGTGTTAGCGGATGATTATGTTACAATAAAATCAAGAGCATAAAATCGAAATAAAAATTATGTTACTGGACTGACCAATCTCATGGGCTAGTGGTCGTAGCTTCTGACTTTGGTTCATGGGGTCCCGGATTCGATTCCCGATCAGATCATCAGTATTTGTGGCCTCACGTGTTCTGGATTTAGGTTTAATTTGGATTTCTGGATTATCCTGGCGCTCGATCATTATTGATTGTCTATCAAATCTATTTTAATGTAACTCCAGATATCAGGCGGCCCCAACTTAAGAAGTGGGTTGTAATTCCGCCTATGCCAGGAGAGAATACCAGAAACGTCATGAAGACAATCTGGGGGCCTTATTAAAAAATATGTTGCTAGGGTAGCTTTACAGGCTGCTTCTTTGTTCTCTGTTGAAGTAGCCTGGTATAACATTGTAATGTCATGAGTCAGTTCATGTTATCGATTTTAAAGCAACTACTTAAAATCGATTTAAAAAATTGCTTTTTATACAGAATATCGCCATATGCTGTGGTAAAATATCAAAAATGTATTTATAAAATTGCAACATGATATCATTAGTTGCCACATCAGTTGAAAAAAGATAATATGAAATTCTGTGATATAAAATTCAAGCATATCAAACATATTGTAAATATAAGATATTTAATCATTTAAGTATGCAGGAGCCTAAAACAGATTTCAAAACATTACTTTGCGGTTTAAAGAACCGGCTTCATAATAAATGAAATGGCAAGAACCTGAAATCAAATACAATATTATGGCATTGAGTCACTCTCAAGGGCCGCTTCTTTTTCTCTGCTAATGAAGCCTAGTATAATTTGTCAATTTTAAGGCCAGGAGACTAAAACCATTTCACAAATTGATTTTCTTAAATAAAATCAGTTACGCTGTTACTCCGGCTACCCGCATACGATTCCCGGCCGGGTAGGGGATTTTAAATCTCCACCTTGGGTCTGGGTATGTCTTGTCCTTGTGTCTATATGTTAGAATAAAATAAAGTTAACAAAAAGGTAAAACAAGAAGGAAAAACAGTGTAAAGGAGAAAAAAATAAAGACATTATAAAAAAAGGCATGCTAACCTAAAATCCATTAAAAAATGATCTTCTTAAACAAAAGCAGTTACGCAGTCTCACAGACCGCTTCTAACCCTGCTAATGAAGCCTAGTATAATTTGTCGATTTTAAGCTCCCCCGGCAGGAACTCAAATCGACTTCCAAGGATTGTCCTTCCTAAACAAACTTGATCAAAGTCTCACAGACCGCTTCTAACCCTGCTAATGAAGCCTAGTGTAATTTGTCGATTTTAAGCTCCCCCGGCAGGAACTCAAATCGACTTCCAAGGATTGTCCTTCCTAAACAAACTTGATCAAAGTCTCACAGACTGCTTCTAACCCTGCTAATGAAGCCTAGTGTAATTTGTCGATTTTAAGCTCCCCCGGCAGGAACTCAAATCGACTTCCAAGGATTGTCCTTCCTAAACAAACTTGATCAAAGTCTCACAGACTGCTTCTAACCCTGCTAATGAAGCCTAGTGTAATTTGTCGATTTTAAGCTCCCCCGGCAGGAACTCAAATCGACTTCCAAGGATTGTCCTTCCTAAACAAACTTGATCAAAGTCTCACAGACCGCTTCTAACCCTGCTAATGAAGCCTAGTGTAATTTGTCGATTTTAAGCTCCCCCCCCCCGGCAGGAACTCAAATCGACTTCCAAGAATTGTCCTTCCTAAACAAACTTGATCAAAGTCTCACAGACCGCTTCTAACCCTGCTAATGAAGCCTAGTATAATTTGTCGATTTTAAGCTCCCCCCCGGCAGGAACTCAAATCGACTTCCAAGGATTGTCCTTCCTAAACAAACTTGATCAAAGTCTCACAGACCGCTTCTAACCCTGCTAATGAAGCCTAGTATAATTTGTCGATTTTAAGCTCCCCCCCCCGGCAGGAACTCAAATCGACTTCCAAGAATTGTCCTTCCTAAACAAACTTGATCAAAGTCTCACAGACCGATTCTAACCCTGCTAATGAAGCCTATTAATTATAATTTTGTCGATTTTAAAGCTCCCCCCCCCGGCACGGACCTCATATCGACTTCCAAAAATTTGTCCTTCCTTCTCAACCAACTTGATCAAAGTCTCACAGACACCGCTTCTAACCCCGCTAATGAAGCCTAGTATAATTTGGTCGATTTTTCAGCTCCCCCCGGCAGGAACTCAAATCCGACTTTCCAAGAATTGTCCTTCCTAAACAAACTTGATCAAAGTCTCACAGACCGCTTCTAACCCCTGCTAATGAAGGCCTAGTATAATTTGTCGATTTTTAGCTCCCCCCCCCCGGCAGGAATTCAAATCAACGTCCAAGAATTGTCCTTCCTAAACAAACTTGATCAAAGTCTCACAGACCGCTTCTAACCCTGCTAATGAAGCCTAGTATAATTTGTCGATTTTAAGCTCCCCCCCGGCAGGAACTCAAATCGACTTCCAAGAATTGTCCTTCCTAAACAAACTTGATCAAAGTCTCACAGACCGCTTCTAACCCTGCTAATGAAGCCTAGTATAATTTGTCGATTTTAAGCTCCCCCCCCGGCAGGAACTCAAATCGACTTCCAAGAATTGTCCTTCCTAAACAAACTTGATCAAAGTCTCACAGACCGCTTCTAACCCTGCTAATGAAGCCTAGTATAATTTGTCGATTTTAAGCTCCCCCCCCGGGCAGGAACTCAAATCGACTTCCAAGAATTGTCCTTCCTAAACAAACTTGATCAAAGTCTCACAGACCGCTTCTAACCCTGCTAATGAAGCCTAGTAATTATAATTTGTCGATTTTAAGCTCCCCCGGCAGGAACTCAGATCGACTTCCAAAAATTGTCCTTCCTAAACAAACTTGGTCAAAGTCTCACAGACCGCTTCTAACCCTGCTAATGAAGCCTAGTATAATTTGTCGATTTTAAGCTCCCCCCCGGCAGGAACTCAAATCGACTTCCAAGAATTGTCCTTCCTAAACAAACTTGATCAAAGTCTCACAGACCGCTTCTAACCCTGCTAATGAAGCCTAGTATAATTTGTCGATTTTAAGCTCCCCCCCCCCCCGGCAGGAACTCAAATCGACTTCCAAGAATTGTCCTTCCTAAACAAACTTGATCAAAGTCTCACAGACCGCTTCTAACCCTGCTAATGAAGCCTAGTAATTATAATTTGTCGATTTTAAGCTCCCCCGGCAGGAACTCAGATCGACTTCCAAAAATTGTCCTTCCTAAACAAACTTGGTCAAAGTCTCACAAACCGCTTCTAACCCTGCTAATGAAGCCTAGTATAATTTGTCGATTTTAAGCTCTCCGGCAGGAACTCAGATCGACTTCCAAAAATTGTCCTTCCTAAACAAACTAAATCAAAGTCTCACAGACCGCTTCTAACCCTGCTAATGAAGCCTAGTATAATTTGTCGATTTTAAGCTCCCCCCCCCGGCAGGAACTCAAATCGACTTCCCAGAATTGTCCTTCCAAAACAACTTGATCAAAGTCTCACAGACCGCTTCTAACCCTGCTAATGAAGCCTAGTATAATTTGTCGATTTTAAGCTCCCCCCCCCCCCCGGCAGAACTCAAATCTGACTATTCCAAAAATTGTCCTTCCTATAACAAACTTGATCAAAGTCTCACAGACCCGCTTCTAACCCTGCTAATAGAACCTAGTATAATTTGTCGATTTTAAAGCTCCCCCCCCCGCCCCGGCAGAACGCAAATCGACTTCCAAGAATTGTCCTTCCTAAACAACTTGATCAAAGTCTCACAGACCGCTTCTAAACCCTGCTAATGAAGCCTAGTAATTATAATTTGTCGATTTTAAGCTCCCCCCGGCAGGAACTCAGATCGACTTCCAAAAATTGTGTCCTTCCTAAACAAACTTGATCAAAGTCTCACAGACCACTTCTAACCCTGCTAATGAAGCCTAGTATAATTTGTCGATTTTAAGCTCCCCCCGGCAGGAACTCAAATCGACTTCCAAGATTGTCCTTCCTAAACAAACTTGATCAAAGTCTCACAGACCGCTTCTAACCCTGCTAATGAGCCTAGTATATTTGTCTATTTTAAGCTCCCCCCCCCCCGGCAGGAACTCAAATCGACTTCAAGAATTGTCCTTCCTAAACAAACTTGATCAAAGTCTCACAGACCGCTTCTAACCCTGCCTAATGAAGCCTAGTAATTATAATTTGTCGATTTTAAGCTCCCCCGGCAGGAACTCAGATCGACTTCCAAAAATTGTCCTTCCTAAACAAACCTTGGTCAAAGTCTCACAGACCGCTTCTAACCCTGCTAATGAAGCCTAGTATAATTTGTCGATATTAGCTCCCCCCCGGCAGGAACTCAAATCGACTTCCAAGAATGTCCTTCCTAAACAAACTTGATCAAAGTCTCACAGACCGCTTCTAACCCTGCTAATGAAGCCTAGTATAATTTGTCGATTTTAAAGCTCCCCCCCCCGGCAGGAACTCCAAATCGACTTCCAAGAATTGTCCTTCCTAAACAAACTTGATCAAAGTCTCACAGACCCGCTTCTAACCCAGCTAATGAAGCCTAGTAATTATAATTTGTCGATTTTAAGCTCCCCGGCAGGAACTCAGAATCGACTTCCAAAAATTGTCCTTCCTAAACAAACTTGGTCAAAGTCTCACAAACCGCTTCTAACCCTGCTAATGAAGCCTAGTATAATTTGTCGATTTTAAGCTCTCCGGCAGGAACTCAGATCGACTTCCAAAAATTGTCCTTCCTAAACAAACTTGATAAAAGTCTCACAGACCGCTTCTAACCCTGCTAATGAAGCCTAGTATAATTTGTCGATTTTAGTAAGCTCCCCCCCGGCAGGAACTCAAATCGACTTCCAAGAATTGTCCTTCCTAAACAAACTTGATCAAAGTCTCACAGACCGCTTCTAACCCTGCTAATGAAGCCTAGTATAATTTGTCGATTTTAAGCTCCCCCCGGCAGGAACTCAAATCGACTTCCAAGAATTGTCCTTCCTAAACAAACTTGATCAAAAGTCTCACAGAACCGCTTCTAACCCTGCTATGAAGCCTAGAATGTAATTTGTCGATTTTAAGCTCCGCCCCGGCAGGAACTCAAATCGACTTCCAAAAATTGTCCTTCCTAAACAATCTTGATCAAAGTCTCACAGACCGCTTCTAACCCTGCTAATGAAGCCTAGTATAATTTGTCGATTTTAAGCTCCCCCCGGCAGGAACTCAAATCGACTTCCAAGAATTGTCCTTCCTAAACAAACTTGATCAAAGTCTCACAGACGCTTCTAACCCTGCTAATGAAGCCTATTAATTATAATTTGTCGATTTTAAGCTCCCCCCGGCAGGAACTCAAATCGACTTCCAAGAATTGTCCTTCCTAAACAAACTTGATCAAAGTCTCACAGACCGCTTCTAACCCTGCTAATGAAGCCTAGTATAATTTGTCGATTTTAAGCTCCCCCGGCAGGAACTCAGATCGACTTCCAAAAATTGTCCTTCCTAAACAAACTTGGTCAAAGTCTCACAGACAGCTTCTAACCCTGCTAATGAAGCCTAGTATAATTTTCGATTTTAAGCTCTCCGGCAGGAACTCAGATCGACTTCCAAAAATTGTCCTTCCTAAACAAACTTGATCAAAGTCTCACAGACCGCTTCTAACCTGCTAATGAAGCCTAGTATAATTTGTCGATTTTAAGCTCCGCCGGCAGGAACTCAGATCGACTTCCAAAATTGTCCTCCCTAAACAAACTTGGTCAAAGTCTCACAGACCGCTTCTAACCCTGCTAATGAAGCCCTAGTATAAATTTGTCGATTTTAAGCTCCCCCCCCCGCAGGAACTCAAATCGACTCCAAGAATGTCCTTCCTAAACAAACTTGATCAAAGTCTCACAGACCGCTTCTAACCCTGCTAATGAAGCCTAGTATAATTTGTCGATTTTAAAGCTCCCCCCCCGGCAGGAACTCAAATCGACTTCCAAAGAATTGTCCTTCCTAAACAAACTTGATCAAAGTCTCACAGACCCTTCCTAACCCTGCTAATAGAAGCCTAGTAATATAATGTGGTCGATTTTAAGCTCCCCCGGCAGGAACTCAAATCGACTTCCAAAATTGTCCTTCCTAAACAAACTTGGGCAAAGTCCTCACAGACCCCTTCTAACCCTGCTAAGAGCCAGTTATAATTTGTCGATATTAAGCTCCCCCCGGCGGAACTCAAATCGACTTCCAAGAATTGACCTTCCTAAACAAACTTGACAAAGTCTCACAGACCGCTTCTACCCTGCTAATGAAGCCTAGTATAATTTGTCGATTTAAGTAAGCTCCCCCCCCGCAGGAAACTCAATCGACTTCCAAATTGTCCTTCCAAACAAACGTGATAAAAAGTCTCACGACCGCTCTAAACCTGAATGAAGCCTAGGAATTATAAATTTGTCGATTTTAAGCTCCCCCGCAGGACTCAGATCAACTTCCAAAATGTCCGCGTAACAACTTGGGGTCAAATCTCCAAACGCTCTAACCCTGCAATGAGCCTAGTATACAAGGTGTCGATTTTAGCTCTCCGGCAGGAACTCAGATCGACTTCAAAAATGGCCTTCCTAAACAACTTGATAAAGTCTCACAGACCGCTTCTAACCCTGCTAATGAGCCTAGTATAATTGTCGATGTAAGCTCCCCCCGGCAGGACTCAATCGACTTCCAGATGGTCCTTCCTAACAAACTTGATCAAGTCTCACAGACCGTCTAAACCTGCGATGAAGCCTAGTATAATTTGTCTATTTAAGCCCCCCCCCCGGCAGGAACTCAATCGACTTCCAGATTGTCTTCTAAACAAACTACTCAAAGTCTCACACACCCAGCTCTAACCTGCTAATGAAGCCCTAGTATAATTTGTCGATTTTAAGCTCCCCCCCGCAGGAACTCAATCGACTTCCAAATTGTCCGTCCCAAACAAACGTGATCAAAGTCCTCACAGACCGCTTCTAAACCCTCGAATGAAGCCTAGTAGAATTTGTCGATCTTAAGCTCCCCCCGACGAAATCAAATCGACTTCCAAGAATTGTCCTTCCTAAACAACTTGTCAAAGTCTCACAGACCGCTTCTAAACCTGCGAATGAGCCAATAAATTTGCCGATTTTTAAGCCCCCCCCGGCAGGAACTCAAATCGACTTCCAAGAATTGCCCCCGTCCTAAACAAACTTGATCAAGTCTCACAGACCGCTTCTAACCCTCTATGAGCCTAGGCATAATTTGCGATTTTAAGCTCCCCCGCAAACCCAGAACCGACGTCCAAAAATTGTCCTTCCAAACAACTTGGTCAAAGCTCACAGAAACTTCTAACCCTGCTAATGAAGCCTAGTATAAATTTCGATTTTAAGCCTCCGGCAGGAACTCAATCGACTTCCAAAAATTGTCTTCCAAACAAACTGATCAAGTCCCGCAGACGCTTCTAACCCTGCTAATGAAGCCTAGTATATTTGGTCGATTTTAAGCTCCCCCCGGCGGAATCATCAGATCGACTTCCAAAAATGTCCTTCCTAAACAAACTTGGTCAAAGTCTCACATACCGCTCTAACCCTGCTAATGAAGCCTAGTATAATGTGTCGATTTTAAAACTTCTCCCCCCGCAGACTCAATGATTCCAAGGATTGTCCTTCCTAAACAACTAATCAAGTCTCACAGACCGCTTCTCCCTGCATGAAGCCTAATAATTTGTCGATTTTAACCCCCTGGCAGGAATCAATCGACTCCAAGAATGTCCTTCCTAAACAAAACTTGGTCAATGTCTCACAGACCGTTCAACCCTGCGAATGAAGCCAGTATATTTGTCGATTTTAAGCTCTCCGGCAGAACTCAGAATCGACTTCCAAAAATTGTCCTTCCTAAACAACTTGATCAAAGTCTCAACCAGACCGCGTCTAACCCGCTAATGATCCTAGTATAATTTTGTCGATTTTAAGATCCCCCCCCCCCAGCGGAACCAAATCGACTTCCAAAAATGGTCCTTCTCTTAAAAAAACCTTGATCAAAGTCGCACGACGGTTCTAACCTGCGAATTAGCCTCAGTATAATTTGTCGATTTTAAAGCTCCCACCCCCCCCCCGGCGTAACTCAAATCGACTTCCAAAAATTTGTCCTCCTAAACAAACCCTGGTCAAGAGGATCATTAAAAGACAAAAATATTTATAAAAATTGTACTGTGATACATTAGTCGCCCCATTTCAGTTGAAAAAAAAAAT